>JBAPLH010000061.1:4395000-4482500 GCA_037897445.1 Ceriops zippeliana | reverse complement strand
TGGGTGAAATTGGAAGTAGTACCAGACAAAGGTTTATGTTTGGGAGCAATAATGATAGAACTCAATACCCATTGGCTTAAATCCTATTATTCTTGAAATTAGTGATGTGAAAACTCAATCATATGTCAGGATCTGTTGTTCTCAACCTATATATTATGCTAAATCATTTTTAATTCAATCATATGAACATTGCGAGATTAATGTCATTTTCTTGTTTTCACACTTTATAACTAGTTTTATTCATCAAATTTTTATAATAAGACTACAATTAATTATTTTTGACACCTGGACATTGAGACCTTTTCCAGTTAACTACTGTTCCAGTTTTGACAACATTGGTTTGAAGATACCGGTCGTCACTAGTACAAAATACTTGCAAGAGAAAAAGTTCCACTTGATCACGAAGGTGAAAAGTTGAACAAGAATATAAAAGTGTTGAATGGTGGCAGGAGGACAAACCTTTCCATACAATGGCAATGTTTTCTTTCAGCTTTTTTATCAGAGCAGGATTATCCTCCAGTATGTCAATTGCAGTGATTGCAGCACTTGCAAGATATGGGGGCAAAGAAGCAGAAAACACATAACCTGAGCTGCTCAGGCGCTGCAAAGGATCATAATACAAGGCATCAACACAATAAACTTGTGGAAAAAAAAAAGAAGTTGTAATCACAGTTTTTATTTGCAAATTGAGTTGCAAAACAATAAAGAGTCTTGACTGATAACAAAATCCACTGTTAAAGAAATACTTTTGTCATTAGATGTAAAATTTCACATACTTGGTGATCAATAACCCTGGCACTTCCAGTGCAGAATCCTCCTTCAGTGGCTAATGAGTGCCCCATTGCGGCCATTATAATATCTATCTTATCTGTCTGCAAGGCCACACCATGGTAAACTACAAGGTTTGAGCGAATAACAACAACTCATGAATTTTAAACATACCGGGACCCCACAGTATTCAGTAAGACCTCTTCCAGACTTGCCAAGCACACCAAATGAGTTGCTCATCCAACAAAACACGGAAGCGATATTTCTCCTTTAATTTGATGATCTCATCTAAGGGAGCTATTTGGCCAGAATTCTATAAATTTCAGGATTAATTCTCCATGTCAATAAGTTTACATTTGAATTGAGAAAAGGAAGGGAAATAAAAATCACTGATTTCATACACAAAATGAACAATGGTAACATTATTGAGGCAGATCATGAAGAATAAAACTAAATACTAGTCAATGTGTATATACAAGTGACACCACAAAATTGATACACATTCCTCAAGAAGCCTTGTTGCATTGTAATTCAAGTCCCCTGAATTTACCAGTGCAGGTATGAAAAAATATAAATTTTTTAGTCCCCTTAGTCCCACCAGACCATAAACTAGAATAAATCCATCTCATTCAACAAATCAACCTAAAATACTTAATTTAATAATTTTATCTAGTGAAACCAACCCCAGTTAGTTTGGGAATAGGAATAAACATTATCTAAGACAAAGCAGTTTTGTAAAATTTTGCTTCCCACCACACAAAACAGTATTACTAATTGGTTGTAAGGTGACTGCAAAGGTCACATAACATTGGGAGCCTATTTGTGTTGGGTTGGCTTTAGCATTTTTCATTAGCTTATCACTAAGAAAACCTAAGAAACGCTTCTAATATTTAATTTGAACCACAGACTATCAATGCTTCCTTCTAACTTCACAAAGAAATTATGGGCACTTCCATAAGCTGACTATCAAAACCAAAACTAATAGTTCAGACAACTTATTATATAAAGATTTCCAACACAAACACATATTCCAATCATTCAGCATTCCCAAGGCAGAATATCTTCACTAAGCTGATATCCTGTTTTTCTAATTCTTCTCATCAGTTAAATTGAGTTAGCATCACCTTCTACGAATTCCCCACTGTAATTTTTCTTCATACTTGTTTATTTACAATTTTTTGGTGAGCAGTGCTGGGAGTCAGGGGGATAAGGCAAAGGTTAAAGGTATGAACATTATCAACAACAATGCTCCCATGCAATGCCTAGGAGTCACTAGATATCAGAAGAAACAAAGTGGAAAAAGTTATTATGCATGACCAGCAAAAATACCTGGTAAACAGCTTCAACTATGATGTAACGCCTCAATTTCTTAGCCCGCTTATTCCCCGTGGTAATTTTTTCCAAAGTATTTTGTAATGATTCCATGTCATTGTGCTTGAAATAAACAACGGTGCTTCTAGAAAGATAAAGACCATTCTGAATGCCCCAGTGGACTCCCTCGTCACTGGGAAAATGAAAAAATTTAAACTGCATTTATATTGTGCAATGCATGAGTGACAAAATGATATATTTTTCCAAGCAAAGGTTCCAAAACAGACAAGCCAACATCAGGCTCTTGTATAACTGTGTTAAATAAGAACAGAGTGACTTAATGCAAAAATGTCAACCAAGTAACACAATATAGGAATGAAAAACCAAAATATTTCAAATACAAAATGAACATAATTGACCATTAACACAATTAATGAAGTCACCTTGGAGTTATTAACAACTTTCTATGCTTCTAAAAGGTGACAATTAAAACACCCAAATAATGGAGAATGGAATTCAACCTTACTAGCAAATGAATTCTTCCTAACAAGTTTCCATGGTACAACCACATAATAATAACATTCAAAAAGTCAGGTACAGGTGCACTCACACAACAATGACGTCTCCTTTTTTGCAAAAGCATGGAATTGCACTGAACATAGTGGAAAGTCCATATGAATAGAGAATTGAATCAGGAGTCCCCAAAAACTTTGCTATTCTGGCTTCACAATCAAGGTGCACATCTATGGAAAAAAAAGAAAGAAAGAAAAAAAATGAATGTTGAGAGGTTTTTAAGGGCCAAAAAGTTAAAAGTAAACCTTCAAGCTGCTTCATTTCAAAATAACTTCAGATTGAGTCTCACCAATTGTTCCATAGAATTGGCGCGGACCACAGGAACCAACACCATATTTTTCCAATGCAGAGGTGCATGACTCCTGAGATAAAACTTCATTAGGATTCCTATTATGTTAAATAGCTTTTGGAGGGAAAAAAAGGGAAAAAAAAAGATATAGAGAACAGATTTTCTCACAAGTAATTTCTCATGTCCTATTAATCCAAGATAATTAGCAGATGCAAAGTTCACAACTTCTTTCCCATTGATTATCGTGTGAGGCCCTGCAGCACTGCAAAAGTGGGCAACAGATAAAGTGGGATGCCATAAAAGAGCAACTCCATTATTACTCAACTCAACTCCAGCAAAACCCCAATTTTAATGAAGGTGGGCTTTATGAATCTTTTCCATCATTCCCTTCTAATGCGAGCTGTTATTACCAAAAACTAATGTTTCAGTCATAAAAGCTCCATTGCTGTATACTTGTTTGTTGAGTAGAGCCATAAAGATATATTTGGCCAAAAACAAAGAGTCCCCGGTGGACAGGAGAAAATGGCATAAATTATGACAAATGCCTTTCTTCTTCACAACAAACAGTTGCAAACAAGGATTTAAGCAGATAAATGGTTCCAAAAAAAAATCAGATAAGACTTGTCTACGGGAATGAGGAACATGCTCACCTTTCCAATACTGGGGGATCGTATTGCATTTCTTCTGTAATAGGAGGAATGAGGGACTCTGGAACCCATTCATCACACAGTTCATCAATTTCCTATCAACATCAAATACCATTTTCATTAATAAAATGGTAACACGGCATGGTAAACATCAGAAAGAAAAAGAAATAAAGCTTTACCAGACTAGCAGAAAACAATGGTATTAAATCAAAAATAACCAAAGTAGGATGCAACTGGCAAAATGGTAGATCAAAGGCATGCCACCTGGTAAAGAAATCAACAATCCGATGCTGGACTTCACAATCTGCCTCTCATGACAGTATAAATTTTTCTAAAAGGCTTCAAAAAATTCCAACTGATGCACCTTGAGTATTTCAGGTAAAGCACCATATCCACATCAAGACGGGTGAGTTTCTTAACATCCAACCTCCCAACTTATCCAACAGCTAGAACACCCATTTTTAGCAAGCATAGCCCCATAAGCATAATCTGCAAGCTAAAGGATTATCAATCCTTTGCAAATGTATGATCTATTGCAATATTTTTAGATCTGCACTTTCTGAAATATGCGGTAGCATAAATTTTATCAATTTATGAATGGAATCCCTTTTGCAAGGTTTTGGCATGACAAGGAACAACCAGGGCCCACTGATACCAAACACAGAGGCCAACTGATATCGGTACAATTTATTTCCCAGTATGGAGACCAAACTGGTAGCATGATTATGAACAAAATAAGAAGAACAAACAAATCTGCACACATATTAATTGCAAGTTCTCATAAAAATTGAATTTTATAATGGATAGGACATATCTGCTTTAAGCATCGCACTGATTCTAATCCTAAGGATTCTATTGTAGGCTTCTGCTTGAAGGAAAGAATAGAATCTGAACACTGAACAAACCTTCTTTGTCAATGGTCGCTTAGGGGGTTTGTAACTTTTCTGGGAAAGTAAGAAAAGAATAACCACTAAAAGAAGACCCTCAACAAAAAGATGCCCTGCAACACCGGAGCCAATAGAAAATCTCGAGTTAATTGCACAATTAACAGCTAGAGCATATTAACATATCAGTTGGATTTGAAATTGAAACAAGAAACAAAAAAGGGGAAAAAAAATTTCTTACCTCCAATAGGAACACCAAATACAACAGCTCGAGCAGAGGGAGCATCCAAAGCCAATGTCACCCACTCCAAAGTATTATTCATAATTTTCAAAACAGCTGACGCCATTGCAGTCAAATTCCAGAATGCACAGAGACTTTCAAGCCTCAATCAAATAAACAAAAACCACTCACTTGAAGCACTGCAAAACAACCGAAATATGCAACTGTAAACATGAAAGCATTAGCTATTTGTGATAGGCCCATTGAATGACAATCCTCTTGGGTTTTTTTATTTATTTTTTTATTTTTTAAGGTTCATCAATAGGCTCATTAGGCCATAAGCCATAAAACATAAGGTAGCTATCCCCTTTACCATAAATCCCACATCCCCTCCCATGATTTGAACCTAAGATCTCCAAGATATATGTACATCTAGGCTCTAAACCACCAGAGTGTCTTAATACATATATGTAAATACATGCATGCATACACACAGAAAGAACCTAAACAGAAATGCATTTGTGCACCACTTTTATCCCTTTTTTTTTTAATTCCAATAAAAAAAAAATCCAAGCCATCAGCAGAGGACTGATCTCTGATTCTGTCGGAGTTCAACAACCACAATGCAGACCAAAGCTTAATTTGAAAGGGAAAAGCGGTTTTCAGTAAAATGACAGTGAAACATGAAGAACAGCAGTTAATAATCAGGACATCTCTTGTTTTCACAATTAGTGGACAACTCTAAGAAGAAAAATAAAAAGCAACTGGACTGAAAAGAAGCAAGAATTTCACATATTCATAGTTTGATTGCTTTTTCAAGCCCATCAACAGCCAAGTGGTAGTCTTCCGCAGAAAAGCAAGTTGAACAACATTTTGAGTTTATTCTTTGTTTTTTTTTTCTTTTTCTGGCGATTGCCAAAATATTCATGTCTGATAAATAATTAAAAAAAAAAAGATGTAGGTTGTATAAATTCTCGTAGTGCATCAACAACTCAGAATGTGATTTGGAACTTAAAACTCCAGAGATCAGGAAAATAAACAAAGATTCCACATCAACACAAACTGTATCAAATCAGAATGAATACTCTCGAATCAACCCATTATTTAAAAGAAGAAAAAAAAAACAAAATCCAATTCATACCGAAATTTTCAATAAATTACGAGATGCATTTATTTTCCTAAATTTCTACACAAATACACAGAAAGAAATCAAAATCTAAAAAAAAAAAAAATGCGTTCAACAAATCCTACATCAAGGTGCGACATAAATAAATCCAGAGATGGAAAAGTCAAGAAAAGCGTTGAGATAGGAGGAGGAGGAGGAGGAGGAGGAGGAAATTGCCTGCTTGCTTTGCACAAGAATGGATCATCAGACGTAGATTGATCAAAAATATTAACAATGGATCATCAGACGGCCTGAGCTGAAACGAATTTATAAACAGATTAAAATGACAATAATAATGAATCTAATCCTACGATATACGAATGGCTGGCTGTTGGAGGAAAGCGACCAAGCTGAGAGATTTTGCTAATTTTATTTAATTTAATTGTGCTTTTACGAATTTCCCCCTACCCCCCCCCCCCTCCTCCTTTTTTTTTTTTTACACCCATTTACCTCTCCTATATTTTTATGAAGTCAAGGGTTCGAATGCTCACCCTACTGTTATAAAGTCAAGGTAAGCAATTTTTTTTTTTTTTATCTGAGAAAAAAAAACATATATATACACCCTTGATGTTCAAAAATTAACATCCTGTGGTTAATAAAGAGGCTGCCGCCTGCACGCCCATGATTAAAAAGGTGGAGTACAGTCAAGGTCAACTTTGGTGGGCCGGGAAATAAATTATAATTGGGAGGATTGTATTTGTAATTATTAGGTAGTGACAAAATGTGTGGGGAACATTAAAATCGTCGCATTCATTCAGGCAGAACATGCTCGACAGGGGTTGACTTGGAACGAAGGTTGAAGGTCCTGATTGAAATTATTGTGAACCATCGACCCGGGAGAGATTTAGCGACAAAATTAAAACTAAAGGGGGTCTCCTTGAAAATACGGATAATTTTCTGGCTTTAAATGAATATATATGTATGTATGTATGTATGTATGTATAAATTTTATTTTCCATGTATTAGTTCCTCTCTTTGCAAATTGCAATTGAATTCCAGGAAGAAGAAGAAGAAGAAGAAGAAGAGGAAGAGGAAGAAATCATCTTTTCTTTAATTTTTATGTTAGATGATATGGATGAGAGATGCGGAAAGAAAGTGTCTTTGTCAATTTCTCGGTGGTGGTGGTGGTCGTCGTCGTCGTCGCGCGTGCTCGGATCGATTACTTTTGTATTCCCTACGCTGTCTCTCCCATTCGATCGGTTGACCCCTTGGTCTAGCCTTCCTTAAGCTTCTTCCATTTGTCCCATAGTAGGAGGTAGCTTTTTCTTCTTCCTGTGCTCCCGTGTTTTCCAATTGGTTAATATTCCAATTATGCTTTAATGTCTTATGGCTTATCAATTCAAGAAATATACAATAATTAAAGGCGTTTTTTTTATTTTATTTTTTGAAGTGATCAATTTTATTATTTTAAGCTCCTTAGTTTTTGCATCATCTTATTGATTTCTGAATTATTGTCCAGTTTTTTTTTCTCTATCTCATAAATGCCTAGTTGAGGGCTGAGGCTTTCAGAACTGTGGCATTGTTGTGTGGTTGTTAAATTGCCTTTGTATCATTCTCATCAATTTTGGAAGCTTTGGGTTTGTTTGTATGTTCTTGTGCAAAGTTTTAAAATTGTTTTTGATTTAAGATTGTCGGTTCTCACCCTTTGCTTGGGATGCTTTTTGGATGTGTTTCACCTCTTGATCGAGCTTCCTGTCTCCGATAATATTCTTTGCGTAATTGATGCATGAAAGCACTAGGTATTATGCTGCAAACAAAACATTTATTTGGATTTTTTTTTTATCTATTAATTTAATTGGCTTAATCTATAGGATCTTTTTTTAGGTAAAAAACTGACCATGATGGTTTCGCCCTGGAATGCATTTGCATTTTCCCCATCCATAAGGATTAAGACTTGTATGTGCCACAAAATGCAGCAACCACAAAAAAAAAAAAAGGAAGAAAAAGAAAAAGAGAAATGAAAAAGTAAGACTTGATCAATAATGGATACCTATACTTTGAAGCTCAGCAACAGAAATTTAAAAGGAGCTTTGAGTGTTATCCTTTTCTCTTCCTTTTTACGAGATCAGCATAAAAAAATGCATTTTTCATGTTATGTGAACTGTTTTATTTCAGGCTGTCGGGCGGATTTTCCAACTGTTGTTGTCAACATCTGCTGGCATGTGACCCTCACTTTATGCTTGGCTCAACACCTGTCTACAATACTAGTAGCTCAGTTATTTTTGTGAGTTTGCCAAATGAAGCGTTCACAGATGAGACATAAGTCCCCAGGTTGGGCTGCCCTTGACCTTAAGCAGCGACAGAAACAAGGTCTCCTGCCTGAAGTTAGCACAGATCCGTATCCACCCATGCCAGGAACTCTCACCTCGTTCAATTCCCACAGAAACTTGACAAGGACTGATGCATTTTCTACAAAGTCTTTTGCATCAGTACTCCTGCCTTCAGGGAATTTTCAAGCCTTAACTGAGAAAGTTGATTGCAATAAATTAGCACAAGTTCATGATTCTGGTGGAGATAAAGGCATTGAAGGAAACACTGGGGGTTTTGTCTTGAAGGCACTCAAAGAGAATGGGTGGGCTGATGATAGTTTGATTGAGGATGATATTGATAAGGTGTCAACCTTATTGCACGGAATGGTTCCCTCTGAAGAATCTGTGGCAAACAAGGAAATGCAATACAATTCTACTCACAATGATTCCAATTGTGATGAAAGGATAGTCGGGGATTGTTCGTCACAAGTGACTACTAACCTTGGTGCTGAAATTGCAGCAGACATTACTGATCTTAGCTCTACTATTGAGGATGTACTCAAACATAATGAGCAAAAGTTGAGAGGGCTGAAGCTTTCTAATGATGCTGTCATCAACATGAAATTTATTTTGAGCCACTTGAAAAATGTGCCTGTTGAGCCAGAGTGGGAAGAGGATGATGTTTACTTGTATCAGCGAAAAGATGCATTAAGGATGATGAGGTATGGCCCTTGATGATGTTTCTTGCAAGAAGAGTCTTACTAATATGTAAAATACATGCTGCATGTGTTGCATAACATATTACTTATCATATGTGGTTGGATTGCCACTTAATGGATGCCCATTTTGGACTGCTGTTTTGGTCACTTATAACAATACTGGAACCATTCTGTTCAACAGGTTGGCTTCTAAGCACTCCAGGGCAGCAACTAATGCCTTTCTAAGAGGAGATCATTTTGCTTCCAAGCAGTACTCAGTAAAGGCTCGAGAGGAATGGTTGGCTGCTGAAAGACTCAACGTGAAGGCAGCTAAAGAAATTTTAATCATGAGGAACAGTGAACATGATCCATGGAAATTGGATTTGCATGGTCTTCATGCTGCTGAGGCTGTTCAAGCATTGAAAAAACATCTGCTAAAAATTGAAGCTCAGGTTCGAAGGAATCACCATGGATCCCCAAACAGATTGAAGGCAAAAAATGGTATCACAGATTATTCTTCTGTTGGAACCTTTAATGGGAATGAAGTGGCAAATTTGGATAAGCAGCAGACAGCATTTAGGCAAAGACCGGTTTCAATACAGGTTATAACAGGTATTGCTTTTTACTTGTTCAATGTCTATGAATTTACATAAAATATGGCTGGCATCTAACATGCTCTAAGTTGCTATTGATGTTTCATCATGCATATACATGGTGTGTTTGTTTCATTTGGAATTCTTTAATCGGTCTCATTTGATCCATTTGAAAAGGGAAATGCTGCAAAAAGTATTGAATATCTGACTTGGCAAAGAGAATATCACAAATGTTTTTCCAATGATCTGTTATGATGATCATGTTTTGTGCTATGGTTTTCTGCTTTCTATAAGCCCTTAATACGGGGGGGTCAAGTTCTTGTGCAACCATGCTTTGTATAACAAAGTGGGCAGTGGATTCAACATCCGAGCAAGCACAGTTGTACAAAATTATTTCAGTCGTCAAAGATCCTGTATGTGTATGTAGTCTAAGGCGTGTCTCATTTTTAGGACATATATCAATGGGCCTCAATGGACAAAGCTGCTGTAATACAAGGCCTAAGAAGAGTTAAATATATACATACTTCTCCCTCGTTTAAAGAGAGAATACCCTATTTGGAATCCTAAGTTTCTTAAGTCAACCATGGAGTCTTTTGGTCAAAGGAAAAGTATCCTCAAAAAATTGTTATGTTTTTTTTATGTCTGGTCTATCTTCAGTTATGCCTTATGTCTTTGATCTGGTCCTATTATTAACAGATTTTGTAAATCGAGTAAGATTTGTCAGTAAAGTCTAATTCTATTTGATTTTAGTTTGGTTATTTAGGAGTACTTTTCCCAAACTGAAAAGTATTGCTCATTTTCGGCCTATAAATATATGTTTATGAACTTTAGCATCAGGAGTTGATCAATGAGAATTTGTCTCTTGTAAGGGAGTTGGCGGTCATTTTCTGGGTATTTGCTTCTTGTTCTCTCCTTTCGTCTCTTCTTTTTTGTCCAATTGTTCTTTTAAATCTCTGCTGCTGCTATTATTCTGGATACTCTTCATTTCTTTATAAAACAACCATAAACTTATCTAAATCCACCACAATTCAACATGAAAATCCCAATCATCTTCAATATCTTCGCAAAAACTAAAATTTCCTAGTTCCCCCCCCCCTCCCCCGGTATAAACTTACCTAGACTGCACGTGGCAAACACATTAGATCTGTCCTACATTCAACCACGTCACTGAAGTGTGTGTGTGTTTTTTTTTTTTTTTGTCTCAAATTGGTACTTGGGCTGCCCAAACTTACAAGTGATGTAAATACTCCTGTGGATTCACCAAATGAATTACATACATGGTCTGATGGTCTTTTAATATGTGTTCATGTTAAATTGCCTATATGCATTGTGTGCACTTGTCAATATGAATAGAGTAAACAGCTATACTTGATAATTGATGTGTTAATTGATTGTTATCTTACCTGTGCAATAAGTTTTCCCTATTCTGCCTCCAACATCTTTTTTGACTTTATTTAGATTTGGGACTGGTGTGAGCTTAGTTGGCAAGGTCTCTGAGACAGACCTCTTTAGTACAGTGCTACTATTTAAAGTAGATCAATTCAATCTCTTCAAAGAGGAAATGTTAACTCCTATTAGTAGAGACTTTGAGAGCCTTGCATTCTCACAATTGTGCAATGAATAGCTTATTATTGTTTAGGACATTGGGAATACAACACAGTATTAATTGCATTATTTTCCGCTACAGGTGTAGGCAATCATAGCCGAGGACAGGCTGCACTCCCAACAGCTGTTAGAAATTTCCTCAATGAGAATGGGTAATATATTTTCCTTTTTCTTTCTCAGTTTAAGAACAAACATGTAGTGTACATGTGTTATGGTTGACTGGCTGGTTCAACTGCACTTCACACCAACTGGTCATAATGTTTAATCTGGCTCAGGCCTCGGCTATCCATTTTGTTAAAGCTTGGATTGAACGGGTTGAGTGGTAGTTGAACAACCAACCTTGGTGACATTGTTTGTGACCTGTAGTTTCAAACACAAGATAGCCACATAATTGATGGCACAATAACACTTTGCCAGTTGAATAAATGCATGATTTTAATTGCAGTTTATAGGTGGTGTTGTGATTTGAATACTTTCGGATAACTATCCTTCCGCTATCTGTCTTGATGGCTGAGTTGGTTTTGAACATTAATTTGAATATGTTGACCCACTGTGCTGTGCAATACCAAACTCTCATCTTACGATTAAAGAATGCAAGTTCAATTTGCCACAAGTGACTACTTCCAATAAAACATTGCATTGTGTGACTGTTCACAAGTCTATTTTTCCGATAAACCCATTTTACTGGAATCATATAACTTTGAAATGGCCTTAGTTTTTGTTTTTAGTCTTTACCAACATCTAGTTCAATTTGACAGATATCGTTTTGATGAGGCAAGGCCAGGTGTGATCACTGTTCGTCCCAAGTTTCTTCACAGATAAGTTAACTGATAATGACTCCTACACGCAAGTGAGGTGATGTCATTGTACGTTGAGGTATAGCTACTTTAATCTGCCATGCAAAGTATTTTTATTTGAAAATAAGCTCAGCATGTACATGTAATATTGTCTATTTGTTAGCTGGAAGGATCTTGTGTTGTATTATTAAATGGGGCTTGTACTGTATTCACCAGCTGATGCTAAAACTGCTGTATTTTTAATTCTTTTAGTCTATTATGCGACTAGCTTTGACATTTCCGAATTTTCCAAGGCCGTTGTTTACAATTAGTTATATACCTAAATTGTTGTTTGATGAAGCTAATATTGAAATCTTAAGCCTTAGCAATATTGCAGAAATAACGCCACCAACAATTACTTTGAATACACATTTGCAGTATTTCTCTTGCCTTTGTGTGTCTTCCTGATTCCAATTTAATTTAGTTATTTTTATGCGTTACTTGCCTCTACTTGGCTTTAGTTATCCCCCTTCTTAATTCCATACACATGGCGAAATCACATCCCTACGTGCATGTAATTTTTCAGCCAAGCAAGCAAACCAATGAAGCTGTTTCAATCTTTTTCTTTGTTGCTGCAGTTATGTATAGCTCCTCGGTTTAATTATACATAAGTCATCCATACCATATTCAAGTAGATTGTCGCCTCAGAACTCGATTCATTTGCTAAGTAAATTAACCGAGTCAATCACTGGGGTCAAACAACAGATCGAAGGGAAATGCCCATTTGATTGGACATTCGAAGGCTTACATCAGATGCTGGAATAAAAAACAGAAAAGAAAATTTTAAGCGATCATCACTTCTCTCGTGTTGTTGTATGAGGGCATGACGTTTCATACACGTCCAAAAGAATGGAAGGCACGGCTAGAACTTTCCTCAGTTTGATCTGAAGATTTCGGGATAATCATTCCACGATCTGGACAGCTGAGGAGCAAATTAATAAATATGTGACTACCATTCAAATGTTCCATCAAATGCATGCCTTTGCATAGGTATGGATTTTGCAGGGGTATATGATTGTTTCCCTTTTATACTGTACTTCAAGATCATACAACAAAAAAATACGATTATCATACTCTCAACTCAAGAATTGAGTGGAAACATCAAAAGATTCGTTGCTGAAAAATGGCTCTCTCTCTCCAGTAAAGAATTTTTCCGCCTCTTTAGGGGAACCCTTTGCTGCTGTCGGATTGAAATGACCAAACGCAAACGTGAAACTAACAATGTCGAAAAGGCAATACACAGCCAAAAAGTCACGGAGCACTCCTGCTCCTTCAGCTATCTAGCTTTACTTGTGAGGCTTGATGTCAGGGTAAAGCCCCAAAATGTGCTCTGGCATGAAGTCATGTCGGGTCAGAATCCCAACAATTGTAGGCCTCTGCAATGATTAGATAGGAAAAGTTGCTCATGATTATCCTGGCAAGTTAGTGCTTGCGGGAAAAAAAAAAAACAAAAGAAAAATTATCGTTGAGGCTCTTGCGATTTACTTCACTTAGTGAAGAAAAATAAAAATGAAATAAGATGCCAAGGTAAATTGGCAAAGAAAAGAAATATAATCCTTCTTTGCCTGGCAGAGGGGGAAATAAAAAACAAAATCCAAGGAAAATTAGTTAAGAAAAGTGAAAAATATATAAAAAGAAAAAACAACAGTGCACGAGGTTCCCACAATATGGGATGATCGAGATGCATGTAGTCTTATCCATGTTCTTAATGAGGGGTCGATTATATCTACAGATACAGAAAGAGAGAAGAAGTGAGAGTGAGAGAGCATATGAATGAGTTACCTCTTGACTCTTTGGTACCACGCACATGTGCCTGAGACCAAGTTGTCGGAAGAGAATTGCAGCTTTGGCCAGTGACATTGTTTCAACCACCGTGTATGGGGATGCATTAGTGATGGGATGCAGATCAACAAACATGTCCATCTCTTCCTCTTCAATATCTAGATCCTCCAGCTTGATACCCTTCCCCGACCCTGCCTTGGCAAAATCAAATGTTGCAATTTTACTCAACATGTCTTCACCAGCAAGTGTCCTATCCCATGAAAAAACCTTGCCCTTTAGCAAAACGAGCAAATGAGACCTCAAAACCAACCCGCACAATTCTTGTGCATCCGACAAAGGTGGTTCATCGATCACGGGGAACCCATTATGTCCAGTACTTCTCAGAGCATGCAATATATTTCCCACTTTTTCAACACCAGAAAAGGTTATCAGTGGCCCCAGAAGGACGTCGCGTACGACCAGATTTGCCATGTAAGGTTCGGAATGGGCCTCCATAAAAGGCATCCCCTTTAATTTCACAATTTGTTCATAAACTCCCTTGTTGAAGTTATCAGCTACTGTTTTTGAGATAAGCAGGACTAACATCATCAGTGGAAGGAGCAATAGATTATTGGTGAGCTCAAGCAGTATAACACAGAGGGAAACGGTCATTCTCATGGTACCACCAAGCAAAGAGGCAGCTCCAAGGAGGGAAAAGAGACCAGTGTCGAGTTCGGAGACATTTTTAAACAGCTTACCAACAAGACGGCCATAACTTGCTCCAGCCAATATGACAGGGATGAAGAGCCCAGATGGAATAGCGATTCCATAAGTAATAATGCCAAGAAAATAAACAGTGCCAAAGAAGATGAATAGAGATGAAATGCGAAATTCATTCTCAGTGCTTGTGCTAAGAAGGTTGCGTATAGCATCATCATTTGTATTCAGAAAGAGGGAGGCAAGATCATTGTAGTGATCTGATTGGCATTGAAATCTTTTGTAGTTTCCAGATTCTTCCGTACTAGGGCAACTCACTGATTCACTTGTAGGGCAAGCGGTACACTTCACCGACCACGGCAGGCCGTAATAACAGAGCGACGTCAAGAGAGCAATGGTAACAACAAGCAAGACTTTGAAAGCAGGACCTTTTCTGCAGCAGTAGGACAACATGATTAGAAAAACTGTTCCTTTTTGTCAAAGATGCCTTGTCAGCTTGTGCCTCGTCAAAGAATGACAAGATCAATAAAATGGCTATCTTTTGCAAACGAAAACGGGAAAAAAAAAAAAAAAAAAAACACACAAAATCGAAAATCGAAGTGAGTAACAAGTTAACAAATGCTTGTCATGCAGCAAGCCATTAACAATTCTATTTGGGGACTGTATGCCTCACCGTCCCTTTAAAGTTAGTAACAAGATGAAGCAAATAGAAGAGCCAAGGAATCATGATCAGGTAGGACAACATACTCATTAATGATGCTGTAAGTTCGCAGGACCTTGTCGATAAGATAGTTATACAAGCTTCCAAAAATGCCTCCAATAATTCCTAAGAGTATCACTGCTAAAACATCCATGCCACTATATACTACTGAAGCAGAACTCACATCATACATTATCAGGCCTCCTTCCCCAAACAGGCCGCAATTTCCAGTAGAGCAATATTCTATAAAAGCTCTCAAAACTATGGCAACTACTGCAGTTGTGAAGAAAGTTCTCCAAAGAAGAGCACTCCTCCACCTGAAACCAGCCCAAAAGAAAGACACTTTCAGACCATATAACATATGAACAGGTGTATTCTTGCGCTGAACAAATTCATCAATGTTCATTGAACAAATCCTTAGCAATAGACAGGTCACAATCAACATGCATTTCAGCTCTCTTTCCTCTGCTTCAAAGATAATTTAATTTGGCAAGCAAAATCTATACAACTCAACTGAGCCTTAATCCCAAATTTAATTGACACAAGTAAGGGGGGGGTACCATGAAGCTGCTTCTTCCAAAGCAAAGAGGACACCACCAACTGGAGCACGAAAAGCAGCAGCTACACCAGCAGCTGCTCCACATGATCAAGTCTCGTCGGTCACGGTCATTTTTGAAGTATCTCAGCCATTTCCATGTTAAATGATACTTGCGAGAACCACCCTGTCCTAACAATGAAGCTATGCATGCACCTGTATGAACCATAGGTCCTTCTTTGCCAACAACAAATCCAGCAGAAACACCAAGAATGGCGCCAAATACCTGTCGAATTTAGAATTGTAAACCATAGAAACATGATGGTACATCCTCATATAACATAAAAGAGAGGTAGTAGGCAACAGGTGCATCAGTTTTCTAAATTCAAAGTTATACACCTCATAGAAGTATCTGCCTTATTACTCAAAAAGAAGGGAGAAAAAGGCTGACAATGAAGGGCACAATCAAATCACAACTCAATTCACGGAAAGCAAGTTCACTTTTCATTGGTCAAAAATTTCTTCAGTGGCATAAATAGCTTTTTCTCACATGAACTGTGTCATGTCTCTGAGAACGAGCACCAAAGAGCTATAAAAATAAATGCTGATGGAAAAGCCTTGCAATCTTATGGTTGGTAAAAGCATCTAGATCAACCAAGTCATCTTTTGAGTGCATGTTAGCCAAAAGAGATTCTATCTGAGCAGCAAATTACAAATAGAATCTCAATAAGATGATGGCATGAAAACACAGCCCATGCCATGTTAATGAAGATTTGCACATCAATTGAACACAGGCATAAAAAAAAAAAAACTAATAACCAGTGAATCATCTGTTGAAGACTTGACTTTCCAAATATTGCCAATGCCTAATGTTTGAACAAAAGTGCCCTTTTTTGTTATATATACTTCAACGAAAAAACATTAATAGATACTTGAGTTGTTTCCCATGCGCCTGTTGTTTTAGAGGGTTTTCTGGGGGATGAGTGGAGTGCTGGTGGAGGGGAGAAGGGAAGCTGAAGAAAGGATAATTGCATGAATGTGCCATTCACCTTTACAAAGAGAGTACTTGGAGCCAGCACTGAATAAGCATCAATGCCATTCAGATAGGCTTTCACCTCAGGAATGCCAGAACCTGCTGCTGCTGGAGCAATGTATGCACATAGAACTGCAGCAGCAGTTGCCAAGACTATGTTGCAACCAGCATATGCTGCAAAAGCCATGTAATATCTGCACTGGAACCATTGGTGGGTTACATTTATCACTTGAAATTAGCAACCATATTAGTTAAGGGATTGAAATGAATCACCATTATTTAAACATCAAATGCCCTGAGAAAATGCTTAATAAACCACATTATCTAGGGATGCAGCAGTAAGCAAAGTGGCATGAGTTCCCTGAAAGTATGCTTTGCCATGGTAAAAAAGAAAAAAATATATCTTCGGGAATAAATGCAGCATTTGACAGACAATAAAAGAAGAAGAGAGCATCTTATTTGGAGCTGATTCTTTTCAGTTTGTGCCCCAGTTTGAAGCACACAGCTCAAAGAAAAATTACAAATAAGTGTGGCATAATACAAATCAACAAATAAAATACTTATAGCACTACTTGTAGAAAATTCTGCAACGATGCCACATCCAAGGATATATCTCATATAGGAATTTGAAGAGAACTTCAACAACACAAAATTACTAGCCAGCCTAAAGAAGGCCTCACTATTTTGCACCCAGATAATTATCTCGTATACCATTTGGAATAGAATGTCAGGGATATTTGCTTCATCATTTAGATATCCTGAACAAGGTAAGTGGAAGAAAGGTCATGAATTGGCTGTGACAAGCACAAACTCACTCCTCTCCAACTGGTCAAATTTAAACATGGAAAGTCGCTCAGCAACTGAAAGGCATGCTTAGACTCTTCTTCTTTCCCATTATCACGTATAGTCAACCTACCTTAGGCATAAGTCACTTGAATTAACTGCAACATTTCTAGGACAGTACTTCCCCAAATGTGCAAATAATGAAATAGCAATGCGATGAAACCATTATCCCAAACCCACAGAGAACTTAACTAGCCAATGGATTAGATGAGTTGTAAGTGACATTTGATCAAATGAAGCATTCAAATTGTTACAAAGTTTGGACGATGGAAACCTTTTGATTTTGACCAGATTGCTCCCTGGTGAATGACCATGGGGACTCATGGAGAAAAATGAGAACTTTTGGAGGTTGTTATTGGAGCCAAATACGAATGCTCTTTCTAGCAAGTTCTTAGAAGAATTTGATCAGCAGCAATTGAACAAGGACAAGGATGCCGGTACCAAAGAGGGGTAACTGTTTGCAGTTAGAAGAATTATGTGTATTTGTGTAACAATCATTGAGCATGCAGTGAATTTACGGGAGGAGGATACGGGTAGGCAGGCTTTGTCAGATATGGGATATGCTCATTTCCTTGGAAGGCTATCAGGAGAACATATGTTTCCTAACTTTTACCTGAACAAAAGAACAATTTTTGTTTGGAAGCATCTTAGGAACGATTCTTCCCATGGAGGTTTAAATGACAAAAAGAAAATCATTCACAATAACTGTTTTCCATCATAAGAAGCAAGAGGAAACAGTTCATTAGCTTCATTGCAAGTGCAGGAATGGAGTCCTAATTCAATGCCAGGCGACGTTCCTATCGTAGACTCATACTTAGGCTCTTAGCCCCAGCCTGCCCCTCCCACAATCTCCCACCCTCCAGAAAAGGTACTAAAGTATCAGATGCGTAATATGATGCGTCATAAAAGATGTTTCATACAATTCAGTGGCGTGGCAGGATCCTCAAAATGAATGCAATTTCCATTCTCGCATCACAAACACAGAGAAGATGAGAAAAGAGGAATCATGAAATGCAGCTGTACACCAGAACAAGAATTCTAATGCTTACTGAGGTTGTGATGGAGTTTGAGCTTACCTTTCCTTGTTCATGAGATGGGTTACCAACAGCAGCTTGAAACCACCTATGTTCTCAACCGCAATATTGTTGAAGAAGCCAACTAGACCCGTACCTAGCCCTACAATGAGGGCAAATGCCCACTTAAGAACAATGTACTGAAATATCTGAATTTTCTTCCTTGATCTCCAGTCCTGTTTGAATAGCTCATTTTCGACAATCCTACAATACATTCAACAAACAAAGGAGGAATTGACCTGATATCATTTCTGGAAAAAAAAAGGGGGGGGTAATTGAATTGGGTTCTAGTTAACTGGCACTTAATCCATTAAAATGAAGAACTAACTAAATGTTTCTTCAAAAAAAAGGTTGCTACTAATTGTCAATCAAGTGGAAGTGGCAAGAAGAGCTAAACCTCCCGATACATTTTGTTTTTCCAGTTTGAATTTTTCAATTTTTAGTTTCTAGTTTTTTAACCAATGTTAGAATTAGATCAAAGAAGGTGGGAGAAATTGGCGAGGGAATGTGACCAAAAAAAGGCTGCATAGCGGCGAAACGCAGATAGACATGGAACGGGTAAAAAAAAAAAAAAATGCTTATTCATTGGATTGGATTGAATACTAAAAGCTGAGACATGCAGCATGTTTAGCTGATGAAGATTGGCCTTGGACTTTGGAACTCCTAACTGGTTGGAAATGAAGTTTCTGATTTGAGACAGAATTTCAAAATTCTGTTATTTCAGTTGCCAAGGTTCTGCAAAGGAGTTGATGTTCAAAGCTAAGGTTCCAGCAGCCTTTAGTCTGTTCAAAGTCTATTTTATGATCTTTGTTATGATACATGGTTGGGACCTGACTGGATTCATTTCTTTGTAATCAAGTAATTGTCCATAATCTGTCAAAGCATGGATATCGTTAGTAATTTTAGTTTTCCTAGCTGTAAAGTGGAATGACTGTCCAAAGCAAGGCTGTATTGTACTTACGAATGGCTTAATGGTACTTTTGTACTAAGATCTTGAAAGTGTTTCATACAAAATGAAAATTAAAAAGAAAAGGGGATTGATTTTTGCCCCAATATCTCTGCTTTCTACATTTCTAAGTTTATGGTTTATGACAAAATTTTCCTTGAACTTAACATTGTGCTTTTGCTGCTTCTTTTAACAACATTAACTGATATCATCAAAATAAAGAAGTAACTTCATTCTCTGGTGAGAGAAGCATTCTCGCACTTTTACAGTTCAAGGCCTTGCTTTTTAGACATTTTGGTGATAATGGAGAATTATTCAGCAAAATTTGCATCATACAGGACAATATCTCAAATTAATGAGCACGACTAGATTATAAATGCATGCAAATAGATTTGAAATACCAGGAATGGGAACAAATATTTAGATACCGATAGAAAGAAGGAATACCAAAAAGGGAAAAAAATTATAAAAAGAATTTTCCATTTTTGGTTTAAAAAAAAAAAAGAAGAAGAGAAATTACCCACCAAGAATTTAAAAAATAAGGAAAACAAAAGGCAAAGAGAAGGAAGAGAGAAGGCATGGTTACTCGTAGTCAAGGCTCTCGATGGGGCAGGCATTTGCACCGAAAATTGCAATCTGGGAAGTAGTGTTGATCCTCCTCCTGCCTCCGTGATTGCTCTTCCCAATTAACAGCGGTTGACTGCTTCTGTCGAAACCTTCATCATATGCCCCCTTCCATTTCCACTCCCCGGCTTCACTGTCTTGTACTTCTTCTTCCTCTTCTCCCTCTTCTTCTCCATGTTCATTGTTATACTTATCCATATTCATACTGATGGTTTCTTCTCCCAATCTCTCGGACACAAACACACACTCACACACAGAGTTCAAATTATGTTAATGTTTTCTTTAACAAACGTTACAAAAAAAAAAGGGGGGGGGGGTTACCGAGTCATTCCAGCAAACCTGAAATGTTATGGAACATGCAGAAAGGAAGATTCATTCATATGATTATCAACCAATCATTAGTTTCTTCTGTTGCTTTTTTTTTTTTTTTTTTGGTTTGGATGAAAAGAAAAGCAAGCAAGCAAATATCGTAACCAAGGAACGTAAAAACAAACAAACTACAAAAGTCAATTAAAGATAGATAGACCAGTTAGCTGAATGATCAAGATATAATACTGCAGATGGAAATGAATGAATGAATGAATGAATAGTACATGGTTCTTCTTCTTCTTCTTCTTCTTCTTCTTTTTCTAAAAAAGAAGGCCAAAAAATAATTTTTATTTAGACTTGGATCAGACCTCTCATCTCACGTATCAACCCCTCCTCCTCCTCAACAAGGCTCCTGGATTGGTCAACGCCTACCTTCTGATTAATTAATTATTAAGAGTGATTAATTATGATAACCCTCTCGTATCTATATATTGATCAATTAATAAGATTGATCGATCGATTGACTTATCAACATCGTAGAAATCAAACGAATTGAAACTACAGAAAATAGTTCAATGGCGATTAACTATATAAAATTTCAGGTGAAACTTAGAATTTAAATTCATACCGAATAATTAAATTTCTCATCTAATTGGACTGCAAAAAAAAAAAAAAAAAAAAAGCTGGGATGCCCTGGTTATCAAACAACTAGAAGGTTATTTTCTTACACGGCACCCCACCTGCCTGAACCTATTCTCTTTGTTCGTTCGTGTTTAGGTCCAGCCTATCGCCAGTCGCCACCTGGCCATTAGTCACGTTATAATTGTTCTAGCTCAGCTTAGAGACGCCTCCCACATGAGCGATTATCTTCCCCCCCCCCCCCCCCCCCCCCAACTGATTCATTTCTCTCTTTGCCTTTGACCCACAGCTGCATTAATTCTGGTCAGGATATTGCAAAATACATAGAGAGGGCAAGAAAAAGCAACAAAAAAAAAAAAAAAAACAAAGAAAGATGAATGCATTCCTTGGATAAGGATTCAAATGAGACCAAAATAAATAAATAAATAAATAAAAATGTCATAATTAATACAAAGTCACGAGTCATAAACAACAAGTCAATTAAAATGCTCTGTATAAATAAATTATTAATGTATTTTGTGTTGGTAAATCAACTATACTCTTTATTCTAATAAGAGGGTTCAAATTTTGACACACAAACTAAAAAAAAAATATTGAACATAAATGAGCCAGCTTGCTTTGTTATGAATAGTTCTTAATCCCAAGTGCAATTGAGTGAGTTAGGATCTTTTAGCATTTTCATAATTTATTATTTGACAAAAAGCAAATAAATAATAAATTATATATATATATATATATAGAGAGAGAGAGAGAGAGAGAGAGAGATTTGAATGCACGCAAGTCCTCCTGTACAGTCCGTCCATACACTTGACCACGAAATACAGGTGGAATGGAGACTGGGAGGGGCGCACCCACGTCATGTGAATCACGATCCGGGGCAATCAAAAGAAAGGTTGGTGTGGCTAGAAGGCCCAAAAGAAAAAGATAATTAAAAAAAAAAAAAAAAAGAAGGAATGGTTGGTGAACTCTCGTGTGTACTGGAAGGTGGAACCACGTGAAAATGGAAATGGGCCGGTCAATTGTCAGCAATTACGCCCGCCTAACCCAAACTTCGTTCTGATCTTGGCGGCCTTGCGTTCAACTGATTGTCTCCTCCTCCTCCTAATCCTAATCCTATCCTCTCTCCCCAGTGGAGTGGTGAAGACTGTCATCAAATCCATTTAACCCCCACCCACAAAAAAAAAAAAAAAACAGAAAAAATATATTCTTTAAAATAAAAATAAAAATAAAATTTTAATTTTAATTTTTTTAAAAAAATTAAATAATTAAATTATGAATTTTTAAAATTCGTTATAAATTAAAAAGTGATTAAAATTATATATTGATTAAACAAAAAATTATTAATGAATTTAAAATGAATTTGAAAATATAAAATTCACATAAAAATAATAAAAAAATTAATTAAAAAATTGAGAATTATTATTAATTTACGTTGCATATCCCGTTTCCTTCCACCCACTTGGGAATTTGATTTGAATCGGTCGTCTGTTATTCATTTTTCTAAAAACCCAACATGGTCGGCGGACCGTAACATCCTGAGGATTTGAATTAGACTATCTCATTTAGGAAGAGACTCCAGTGCACAGCCCAAGATCAAGATATGATTAGAAACCAAAAGATTTGAATTGTGAAAAATTAGAGATTAAAAATAAAATAATTATTTGTTTCAAAAAAAATTGAAATTCTTCAAACACAAAAATAATTATCTCTCTAAATTTAAAAATAATTATATCTATCAATAAAAATAAAATTAAATTACATAATAAAAAAATTTTGTCACATAAATTTAGAAAATCTTATTTAAAAAAAAAACAAAAAAAAAACATTGGTAGTGGGGCTATTCCTAGACAAAGCGCTTCCCAACCTCAACCTTCACGGGGGGAGCAACAATCTGCCACATTTCCTTGCGTCATTTGCCAAAGAAAATACTCTTCCTCTTTCCTTTCTTTCTTCGACCAGCCTGCCATGGCCAGTTAACAAGAATTATTTTTCATATATATATATTATTTCTTTTCTTTTCTTTTTAATTCTGAAGACATAAAAGCGATACCCATGTATATAAAATACACGGACGCCAATGCATTATGTGTTCAAAGGTGCATCTTTTTGCATATGTGTCTTTGAAGCCATAAGCTCAGTAGTAAGCCTTCCAGGGGACCATTTCTCTGTAAGCAGTTTATCCATAAAAGATGGAGACTGCTTATTGTTTAGCAGTAAGAACCTGCAGTTGCAGTCTCTTTGCACCTACAGCTCTTAGGTCTCCCTGATTCCATAGGGACGCGACAATAATAGGCTGATAGAGGTTGAGTCATGTAGATCCGTTTCTCTGCTATTGATTATTCCTACTCATCTTTCCAATCTTACGGCATCAGCTCCCACATTGAATCCGGTTCGAGAATTAGCACGTCTAGAACGCTCTATGCAAAATACTCCTTCCCACGAAGCTTGTAGACTCACCACTATACCAGTGTGCATGATTGACTGGCACTATGCCGTGGTTGACACCTCTAAAAGCAATTATGTACATCAAAAAGCAATACATTTAATTCAAACTTAAGGCAAAAAGAAGTCCAAGTAATGTACCCCGCGTGATGAATAATCTCAAGGTGACAACAACTGCATTAGAAGGCAAACGAAAGCAAAAGGTACTATCACATTGCACCATAAAAGGGGAAGCATGCTCCCCAGGTAGCAACAGCATGGATCCTCGTGACATAATTAATCGGGATTTCTATGCGCTCCAACAATTCACCAAAATAGTTTCCATGTCATCATTGCCAAAATCTCGGGATCCCAAAATTTACTTACTACCATGCACTGTGCTGACTGACGAGCGCATTTCATAATTATGTTTGGAACCTTTTTCCTTTTTTCACAAATATATAGGTTTTGTTGTTCCTAGGTTCAACAGGATAAGCACTGATGGTTATGTTGCTGTTTCTGTCCCAAGGCCAGGATTTCGAGCAATAATATATGAGTAAAGAAGGCCAAAAAAGGCACAAGATCCAGTATGTGCACCTAAGATTGTAGGCGATAATAGTCCCAAAATCAAGAGGGGGAAAAGTAACCAGAATGTTTCGACGGTCATAACAAAATTTTCCCAATTAACCTCGCAATAAGCAATCTACATGAAGTGTATGATTGTCAAAGATCAACCAAAATAGATTTGCCCCACAATGTAGAAAGCCTCATGCTCTGAGACACAGAAATCTGTTACTCCATTGTGACTTGTTCATGCTCAAGTTGCACAAACTGCCTCTTTGTGCAAAAGAAAAATGCATACATTTGATCCTTTCCCATACCCAACAAAGTTGAAAGCATCGTGCACTAAGACACCCTTTATTGCCGTATATCACAGAACCAATAAGTATTTTCTTCCATCTTGGCAACTGCACGGATCAACCCCACATAATCGATAGGTATTTCACTCCAGAGCTATCTCAAAATCATTGCCTGCTCAAGTGCTCGAGGTCTATCCATTAAAAATGAAAAAACAATTGCTTAAGGTAGAACCATTTCGCGTTCTCCCTTAGTAAAGTAGGCTAACAACTAAAAATAACAGCAGCTGCAACACTGGGAAGTAAACCAGCTTCACCAACACTCATCTTCATCAGTTTACAGGGGAGCACCAACAGCAGGAGACAGCTGCTGTGAGCCCAAATTTGAAAGGTTCATATCCAGCTGCAAGGGTGCCAATTGATACTGAGAATCATTGAGCTTTGATTGGGACAGAAGAAAGAAGAAGACCAACACAAATACAATCAGTTCATGGTAAAAACAATAAGAAACCCAGAGAATTCGAAATAACTTCACCACCAATTAAAGGTTGAACTTAGATAATATTGGAGTAACAAGCTGAATTTGTATACCATACCTTGGTGAGGATAAGCTTCTCCTGGAGATGCCTGAATAAAACCTGTATGCAAAGAACTATACTGTAAACAATGTGAATGCTAACTTATAGAATACGTAACTTGAAACCATAGCTACAGGTAAAAAAAAGGCCTCTTTATACACCATTCAAAGTATTGATTGCTGATTCAACTATTTGAGGTTTTCTTTCTTAATCTTTACAAACCAAGTATCAACAATAACAAGTTTTGAACAGCCATCTACTTAAGTATAATGGTACATAAGGAAACAATTGAGAAGATAAAAAGCTGTTTACTGCCCAAAATAAGAAGCTCTACCAAAGGAAAGAGAAATACATACAAAATTACAAAGAAAATGCAAATCCCTTTCGGCTTCCATACACAATTGTGTTAGGTCCTTAAATTATCCTGTACTTAGACACGAGTAGAAGATGTGGTAAATCTTTCTTGATTCTCTCCATGGTGAATCAAATCTTGCTCCCTATGATAACTTTTTTAGGGATTAATACGACAAAATGCTTAATTTTTCCAAATCTAGCACATAAATTTGAGACACAAACAATTCTTTTCCTCCAATGCATCACACCATCAGTTTGCCATCCAAATCCCCTTTGATCAACCACTAAGGCATGTACAGACAGAGTTCAAAATGACATCTCCTTAGTTTTCATTACATGGGAACTTATTGGCTATGTGTGGAATTATATCTTTGACCTTGTCAAAAAATAAACAAAATCTTAATATACTACATATTATTGATTATTCAGAAAAGAAGTTTCTTAAACACCTAAAATCTCTCTCTCATTCACGCTTTGCAAACAAAAACCAACCAACTGTGTTTCCTCTTTTTTCTTCGTCTTCTCCTCATTCAACACCTGCAGCATCCTAATTATAGTTTTTCAATTTCACACCCCTTTACAGCATTCACTGTTAATATAAACTCCTCAACGCACGATCCCACGCAACACTGAGGCTTGTTGATCCTATTACCAGTAGCCACAACAACTTCATCTGTTAAAGAGCCTAAAACTAAATCCCAAAAATACCAGAATTCATTAACACACCAAGTCAGTTATTGAATCCTTCTTATTTAGCAATTCTGGATTCCATCCTACAATGTAAGGAAGAAATTAGGGGGCGTGGGTGCAGGGCAAAGTTAGTTAGAATATGGCAAGGAAGAGGAGGAGGGAGTTTTCAAACAACATCATCTATTTTACTTACATAGTTTGAGCTCCATCATAAAATTCAAGTTAAACTCAGGCTCCAAATGGTCAACAATTCAATAGACAGAGAAGGTTCTCAAACGTTCCAGCAGAATAGAGGCATAAATACTTGACAGAGAAGTTTGGACACCATTAAATACAAACCTTGACATTGCTAACAATAGACTGGGCATCAGAAACTGGTGGTTGTAAAGAATAATCTGCAAGAAGTGACAGCAAAGATGATACAATTGTTGTTCTTTCTTGCTGCGCAGCCTGAGAGAACCAAAAGAAGGCCATCAAGGTTCACTGTGGTTCAATTTTTGAAACAAAAAAAGAGCATATGTTTTGAGTAGGTCAGCATCTGATAAGAGTAACTGCCATTCACCACACCATAGATAGAATAAAGTATCATAAGAAAAAATCTGAGAAGGTGAGCACGAGGAAAAAAGAATATGAGTAACAACAGAGGTGCCTATATCCTTCAAAGCAGACCATATTTGCAATTACTGACAGAAATTCAATTCAAAGAATTATGCAAGCAGATGTGGACAAGTAAAACATGTCAAAGTAAATAATGGACATTGGTCACAAATAAAGATTTTGAAATGTAAGGAAACAGCGACAAACTTCATAAAAAAAAGTTGGGAATATAATTGACATCCAATAGTTTAATATGAAAATCTAAAATTCAGATGCATGCAATCCTAAAATAAAAGGCTGACAGGCTTACCTGCAATGCATATGTTAGATGTCTATTTTCCTCAATTATGCCTTGTCTGTATGAAAGAGATTTTGATAAAGAATCAACAAGGTCCTGCTGTTGTTGATCAAAGGCCTGATATCCAGAAGGCCATCAAATTTTTCAAAGAATAAGCCTTAGGGAGCAGTAGGGAAGTGGCAAGAAGCAGATAATAAAGACATGCCTACCAGAAGCATATAAGCAATGTGCTTTTCCAAAACATACTTTTCATTGCGTATTTGTGCTTCCTACAGCAATGATCAGTGATTAGGCACCACAATTAATACAGGTTTATATGAACATAAAAGTCAAGCAGAAAAAAAAAAAAGAAAACAAATAATATAATCGTCTAGGAAACAAGTGAATCTTTTTGACGCTTATCCTACCTTGATAGAGTAATCAGTTAGATGTTTCCGCAATTGTGAGATCTCTGCCTCATGTTCCCAGATCTTGAGAGCAAAATCCTACAAGAATATTAAAAATGGTATGTAAGCCCAAAATTTTGGAAAATTAAAAAAAAAAAAAAGAAAAGATGAAAATGAAAAGCACACCTTACAGAATCATTTGCCATTACCTGCTTCAACAAACTGCTAGTATTATCTACTGCAGACATTTGCATTAGCCCATGTCCAGACAAATTGAGCTGTGTATCATATTCCCCCTGAATTTGATACCTAAGAAAAATTATCCAATAACACATTATTGTTTTTAATCAGTCGAAAAATAAAACACGTTAAATGCTGCACCAGGAAGCTGTAGACTATGTACAAAAGCACAATCAGTTACAGGACCTAGAATCTATTAAAGAAAAAAAAAAAAGGCTTGCAGCTCCAAATGTATCAGAGAAACACAGAGCGTTGTTGTCCACACTGTCACTAAAACTACTTTATTTTTAGCGAAGTACCTGCTTGGAGAAAAGGATTTTGTAGAAGGTGAAGACAACTGAGAGACACCAGCATCATCACTAGGTGCCTGGCCTCCAGGCAGTACCTTCAATGTCCCATTGATCTTGGTGCTGTTGGATTGGCTTTCCACATGATGTTGCATGGTAGGATGCTCACTGCTGTTATTCAGATTGTGGCAGAGAACTTGCGTGCTGGATGGATCAGCTGAACCAGTGTTACACATGTACTTAGCCTTATATTCTTGATTTTCTAGAGAAGGAACTGATTGAGATTCATAATAAACATGCCTATTCCATTCATCAGCAGAATGGGATCTTTGAGCCCTTGGTTCTCCTAATTTCTGCCAGATGCAACAGCCCGTATGAAGATGTGTAAAGAAATATACCAGTAACAGTTATGACTACTCCCTAGTCCAAACCCTCCCCTACAAAGGACCCCCATCCTCACTCAAAGAAATCAAGTACAAAGCTCTCTAAAAAAAATGAAAAGAAAAAAAGAATTGAGGACCGGAAACAAGGCCAGATGGCAAACAAGATCTAAAATTTACTCAATCTTGCACGAAATTAGATATCATTGAAGTCATCTCTAGGAGTAGCTTTTTCATTGTCGTAAGAAAATGAAGTTGATCATCACACACACACAAGCACACGGGAATCAGAAACTCAATAACCATCCAGCTGTAATATCTTACTGTTTCAAGTAGTAAAAATTCCGATGATTTTCTTTTGTTTCAGTTAATAATTGAATTCACACGGTGGAACTTAGACTAGAACTAGCTCTTACATATGTTCCCAGCTCCTGAATTTTCTTCTGAAGCTCAGTTCTTAGTCGGGTATTCTCTTCCACCTGGCAAGAACAATTTTCAACCATATTTCAGATAAATAAAAGCAAAATAGCAATAATATCAGCCACAAAAAGCAAACATTTTTTTTTTAAAGAAAAGAATTGAACCGGAAGAAGAAGATAATGAAGATGATGATGGTGAGACACCTGTTGTTTGACGGTGGCCTCAGCGGCTTGGACGGCTTTCATGACCTGAAACAAGCTGTCGTCGTTGTTGTTGTTGTTATTGGTGGTGGTGTCCATAGGATTGAAGGTATTATGATTATTGTTAGTATTAAGATAACAATGATAACGCTGATTATCATCATCATCACGAGGAGGAAGAGGAGGAAGAAGAAGATTATTGGAGACAGAAGAAGAAGAAGAAGAAGAAAGAGGAGGAGAAAGAGGATGATGTGAATGTGAATCATTGAGAGCTAATCCCAACATCCTATCTGCTAATTTGCCTTCGTCCCGCCCCTTCTCCTCCATCACCTTCACTCTTTCTTCTCTCCTTCTTTGTATGCCAAAAAAAAAAAAGAAAATGGCCGGTCTGGTCTATCAACCGAACTCAAATGAATCAAAACAAATACCCAAATGCCTTCCAATCTCCAATAAACAAACCCCTAATCTTCTTTCTCCTCCCCGTGTTTGGCGAGGTCAGATCAGATAGGATAGAAGAACAGGAAGAAGAAGAAGAAGAAGATAAACACTACGTAAATACTGCTAATTGTCGTAGGATTTGGTTTTTGCCCGCGCAGTACGCCGTACCGTAGCGTAGGTACTTGTTTGAGTGACCGGGTCAGTCACAGACTCCAGGTAACTGTTTTTTTTTTTTAAATTTAAAAATCAATATATATATATATATATATATATAATGATTATTAATTTTAAAGTACAAATACTTTTAAAATAATATGTATTTGTATTAAATATATGTGTTAAAAATGATATTTACTATATATTTTTTAAAAAAATATATGACAAAAATATAAAAATAATAAAAATTATTCATTGTATAATTCACCCCCAAACCAATGACCAAATCAATTTGACAGCTTGTTTCAAGTTAATTTTCCTTCCGACTTCGCTTCAAATTCATGACTCATTATTCCTTTTTTTTTTTTTTTCACTATTTGTTTAAACTTCTTGACTTGCGCGTCCATTTGTTACTGCTCACACCAGCAAGGCGACGTCCAAATTTGAACAAAGCCGAATTCCATTGCAACCTCTGGGCAGGTTATACGGATACATTTAGACTTGGTTTTGTCGGACTAAGATATGGCATAAATTGAAAGAAATTTGTCTTTTAAGTCGCGCATATAATGTCACTTTTTTTAAAGTGAAATTTGTTTTACTAATTTGCAACAATTTTTTTTACAAAATAAAATAAATTTCATTTAATTGTAAATTGTAATACTAAAATTAAACTCTCAATAAGTTGTTGTATTTTTAAAATTATTTATAATATTTTTAAAATAATATTATACAAAAAAAAGTTTGGATAATGGAAAATTTATTAAAAAAAAAATTTACATGTGTAAACAAATGTTAGACCGTTAATATTTATAAATATGGTAATAACTTTTAACCAAAAGTTACATCTAATTAACTAGTTAAAACCTTGACCTAAATTTTAATTTTAAAAGATGTGTTATTTATTTATTTTTAACTGATATATAAAATATTTAGTTAATAGTTTATAAATAATTATTCTTTAATCTTTTGGTTACAATCCTTAAGTTAACCTAATGATCATGGGTTCAAAACCCATTAAAAATAATTTTTATTTATTTATTTTAGTCACATTTATTAACCAATGGATACATAAAATGATTGTTTGGAGTAATTAAAGGAATGGTTGTGTGATTTTACACTTGTACAACCCACCTAGGTTCAAAATCTAAGTGGACAAGTTTTAAAACAGTTTACATAAATGAATGTTCAAAATCTAAGTGGACAAGTTCTAAAACAGTTCACATAAATGATTATACACTAATACACTTCTCTCTTTTAAATAGTTGATACATTAAAAGTATAAGTCCATATCTTTTCTACAAATATTTTAAAAGTCAAGCCTTTAACATATTGGATTGACTTAAATATTCTATATTCATATGGGTAAACTAGGACCCCCACTATAAAACACCTTTTTTAAGTTTGTTAAGAGTTGTAAAACTTAACCTCTTAATTTAACTACAAAAACCAAGCACTATATAACTTTAGGATAGAAATAAAATTAAATTAAATATAGTACTTTAACCATACTAATGATGTACTTTAACTTATTGAACTTAAGACTTAATTTTATATTAAGCATTAAGTTAAATTTACATCATAGGTGATTTGTAATTATGGGCTTGACACTCATTCCTCTCAATGTCTTATTCATCATGTCTCTTATTAATCCTTTTATTAAAAGATTTGTCATATTTTAACTTAATCTTACAAAATCAATTATGATTACTCAATTTATAATTAAGTCTCTCGTATAACTATTTCTAATTCTAATGTGTCTAGACTTACCATTATATACTTAGTTATATGCTTTTACTAAGCAACATTGTCATAATGTATATAAATTGGTGCAATCGGCTTTTGCTATAAAGGAACCTAATAAAGTAAATTCTTTAACCATTCTGCTTAACATTATAAATTTTATAACAATTATGAAATCTATTATGCAAGTTCGTTTTTTGGAAACCTAAGAAATTACACCTTTACCAAGTATAAAGATCCATCTACTAGTTGAAGTATGATCTTATGTGATCTAACTAGCACTTGAGTATCCTTCTAAAATTGAAGGGTAATTGATATAACTTATCTTATAATATTGTGTTTTCTTTAGGTACTTTGGGATTCTATTTACTCCATGTCAATGCATGTTACTTATATCACTAATATATATACTCATTTTGCCAACTGCATAAGCTATGTCTAACCTTATACATATTATTGTGTACATTAGACATCCTATCACTTTGGCATATTCTAATTGAAAAACTAGACTTTTAAAATTCTTGGTGAAATTTATGTTGGGATCAAATAGGGTAGAGGCTTGAATACAATCTAAATGATTAAATTTATGAAGAACTTTTTCAATGTAATGTGATTAAGAAAGTGTTATACTCTTTTGATCTTGTAGAATTTTGATTCCAGAGATGACATTTGTCTTACCTATGTCTTTCATATGAAAATTTTTAAATAAAAACATTTTGGTAACTTCAACTTGTTCTAAGTCAATACCAAAAATTAACATGTCATCCATATATATATAAAAAATAATGACACCTTTCTCATCCTTAAACTTGTTGCTATATAGGCATTTGTTTGATTCGTTAACTTGAATTCATTAGCAAGTACCACCTAATCAAATTTTTTATGTCATTGTTTAGGTGTTTGTTTTAGTCTATATAAGGACTTAATTAGTTTACATACTTTTTTCTCTTAACCAAGCATTGTAAATCCTTTAAGTTGTTCCATATATACTTCTTTTTTTAATTTATCATTTAGAAATGTTGTTTTTACATCTATTTAGTGAATTACTAGGCTATGAATTGAGACAAATGCAAAGAGTAACCTTATTATCACAATTCTAGCTATTAGTGAATATGTATTAAAATAATTGACACTTAGTTTTTGTATAAAGCCTTTTGTGACTAGTTTAACTTTAAACTTATCAATGGTTCCATCAACCTTTATTTTCTTTTTGAAAATCCATTTACATCTAATTAGCTTTATATTAAGGGGGGATTAATTAGTTTCTAAGTCTTATTATTTATAATTGAATCCATTTCACCATTTATTGCTTCCTTTCAAAATGCAGCATTTTATGATTTCATTGTTTCACTAAATTTCTTGGGATTATCTTCAATATTGAAGTAATATAAAATTTGATTACTTATTAACTTTTTTGTTCCTTTTACTAAAAACATTAAGTAATTATAATAGAAAGACTTTGCTTTGCTTACACTTTTGCTTTTACAAAGTTCAATGGCTTCATTATTTTCATTACTTTCTGCTAACTAATCATTTTCCTTATTACTAACTTATTTTTGTTTTGAAACTTTAGAAACAAAGACAAATATATTTTCATAAAAAATAACATCTCTCAATTTTATAATTATGTTAATAAAAATAAAGTTATTAGGCTCGATCATGATGAATTGATAAGTTTAGCTATTATGAGCCTATCCTAATAAAGCGTGTTCAATTCCTTTTTCATTTAACCTTTTCTTTTTAGGTTCAGAAACTCCAACAATTTCTTTATAACCTCAAACTCTTAAGTAATTAAGATTTGGTTTTCTTTTATTCAAGAATTCATATGATGTTGTTTTGTTCCTTTTTTTTTTTTGGAATTGTATTCAAAATATGACATACTATAAGCAATGCCTCACCTTAAAATCCATTGCTTAAGTTAGAGTTTGACAACACGACATTAAAAATTTACATTAATGTTCAATTTTTATGTTCAATAACATAATTTTGTTGTGGTGTATAAAGAGTGGCTATTTGATGAATGATTTCTATGGATTTAAAGAATGTAACATCATAATATTCTCTTCCTCTATCAGATCGTAAGCGTTTAATAATAGATTTACATTGCAACTCAACTTCAAATTTATGTCTTAAATCTTTCAAAAAAATTCATTTTTGGTATACAGTAAATATGCATAGTAAAATCTAAAGAAATCATCAATAAATATCATAAAATATCTATTTCTTCCTAATGTTAGTATGTTATACAAATCACATATATTACTTTGAATTAATTAGAACATACTTGAAGATCTTTGAATGTTTAGAAATATATTTCTAGTTATTTTGTTAACATGTAAGTTGTACATTTATCTTTATATATATATATATATATATATATATATATCAAAATATGGTAATAATTCTAATTTAACCATATTTTGTAATTTTTAAAATTTATATGTCCTAATTTATTATGCTAGAAAGAAAAATACTTTATAGTATAAATAGAAATATTATCATTATTATTTGCTTTAATATTAAATTTAAACATTTCATCATGTAGATAACTTTTTCCCATAAACACACCTTCTTTTGAGAAAACAAAGTTATTAGCCACAAATACAAGTTTAAACCCATATTTGTTCAAAAGATTACTTGAAACCAAAATTTTCCTAACTTCTTGGACATAAAATACATTTATAAAAGTAATGACTCTTCCAAAAGTGAATTTCAATTCTACTTCCCCAATTTTCATAATAGGAACTATAATAGAAATTTTCATATATACAACAATACCATTAGTTATTGGTTTCAATTCCTTAAAGAGACTTTTGTTTTTACAAACATATCAAGTAGCCCCAAAATCAATCCACTAAGTAGTGTCATATTTTACTAAATTAACATCTATAATAATGGTAACTATTTTTTCATTAATTGCCTTAAAAGATGCTTGTCTTTCTTCTCCTTTTTAAAAAGTTAACACTTAAATTTATGGTGTCCTTTCATCTAATTGAAATGACATTTGTCATTTTTTTTGTCTTTTATATCACTTTTATCACCATTAAATTGACTCTTCCTCTTATTAAAAGACTTGTTTGATTGTCTTTCCTTAACTATGTGCATTTTTTATACATGAAGGTTTGCTCTTTGTTTTTTTCTTGCATGTGAAACTCTTATTTTACACAAATTTGATTAATAAGCTTTCAAGAGAAATATCTTATGCTTTATACTTTAGACTTTTTTTGAAATATTTTCATAAAGAATATAGTTTATCTATGATTGAACTCACAATAATAGTTTCATCAATAAACACCTTTTGGTGTAAAAAGTGATTAAGTATTCTCTTAATTTCAGCAAATTGTTTTATTACTAGTATACTATCAATTATCTTATAATTATTGAATTTAAAGACAAGAAATTTTTTACTTGTTGTGTTCTTTTATATATACTTTTTCTCCAGTTTCTCCGATAGTTCCTTTACAGATTGGAAATTATAATACATATCAAACAACGAATTGCTCATAACATTTAAGATGTGTTCCTTATATATCTCATCATTAGTCCCTTATTTTTATATTTTCCTAATATTAATAATGGTTTCATTTTCTGACTCTTCTGGTCTTGTATTATTCAAAATATAAATCACTTGTAATGACAGTAACAAAAAATGAACTCTCTTCTGCTAATATATGAAGTTTTCTTCATTAAATCTCTTTAATTTCACAAAATTAGAAGTCTAACTCTTTTAATGTTCTAGTTATAATGTTGCCTTAATATTATTGGACTGAGATATGGATATACTAGAAATTGAAAGAAATTTGCTTATCTAATGCCATTTTTTAAAATCAAAATTTGTCATCATTAATTTACAAGAGAAGTTTATGTGAATTCTCTCACAAGATAAAATGAAGTACATTTGATTGCAAGTTGCAATGATAAAATTAAGCCCTTAAAAAGTTAATGTACTTTTAGAATTACTTTCAAAATTTTTTACAATATTTTTACAACAATATTATAAATAAAAAGGATCCTTAATAAGATAATGGAGAAATAAATAAAACAAAAGAAAATATTTCCTTGTGCAAGCAAATGTCAGACCATTGTTATTTATAGACATGGTGATAATTTTTAATTAAAAGTTACTTTTAATTCACTAGTTCACAAACAACTTAACCTTTGAAAGGTTATGGGTTCTAATCTTAGGATGCATGTTTCTTCTTTATTTTTTATCATTTATTTTTAACTAATATATAAAATAGTTAGTTATAAATTTACAAATAACTATTTTTTAATCCAATTACAATCCTTACCTAAGGGTTATAGGTTTGAAACTTATTAGGTATAATTTTTAATTATTTATTTTAGTTATATTTATTAACTACTAAACATATAAAATGATTGTTTGGGATAGGTAAATTAATGATTGTGTAGTTTTACTTACGAGTGAACACATAATAATTGTTTGGAACAATTAAATTAATGATTGCGTAGTTTTATGCGCACCCAATCCACCTGGGTTAACCAAGGTAACACATTTTTCTATCTTTTTTTCTTTTCCTTTCCCTTATATTTTGAAAAACCCCAACAGGTTTCAAAGTAAGTACCGTCTCTGTTGTGATGCAATGGCAAGGAATGGACCATTCAACACCACTTATTCAGTTTCTTCGGTCAATTGGGTCAGATGCCGGCTAACAGATTTCTCTACAAAATGCTGAAACTCTAATATTGATCTTCTTTTATTGGTGGGGGGTTCTGAAAAAATATTTCAAAGTTTTGTCTAATAGGTTGATTGCTATGGAGATGAAATCTCTGTTTTTTTTTCTCGTTTTTGTAAAATCCTCCTATCAATTGGAACATCAATTTAGGTAGGAAGAATGCATTTTTATATTGTTTATGAAAGTGGGATAGCTACCGAAGCGGTGGAGATGTTAGGGGGAGAGATAGGAATGGGATACATCTTCAAGTCGGCATATCTACTGAATTGTGGGGTTGCCCAGATATTTTGGAGGAATTTGGAATTTGGATGGAAAAATGATGGGTCTTACGAACAATGGACATGCCATGCGAATAGATTTGAAAATGGAGTTTATTTTATGAGCCCACTGCATGAAAATTGAAAGGGTTTCACCTTGACATTCCAAAGTTCTTTTTTGCTTCCTTACCTTCGTACACTTTCTAGGATTTCTGGGCCATCATTCCTTTTCTGCCTGTGATTTTTTAGCTCTTGGTTGATTTCTGGAACGAAGGACATGGCACTGCCGTTGCAGCTGCTTGTCTGTGAGAAGACAAGTCATTCCTTCGGACAGGGACCTATGGTCACGTCAAAAATTGACAAGGTTGCAGGTTATCAATGCAGCATGAACAGGGATCATTTCTCAAGGAATTGGTTTCTCGGTGGTTATCCTGAGCCCTGTGGCTAGGCAATTGTGTGCCGGTAAGTAGGGGCCGCGGCGTCATACATAATTACATAGGTCTGACATGGCATCATAAACATTTAGATAGGTCTTAGTTACACATTTTTTTGTATATTAGATATTAACAGGAAATATCAATTCATTGCACGTACATTAGCACTCCAAAAATTAAAATAGTGACTGTTGCACTTTTATGTTGGAAATTTCCCGTAATTTAAGGTCACAAGTGGTAAAATTCAGGGTACCAATCTCGATGGGACGAACTACCTGTAGTAGTTAACGCAAGTAGTACAAACCTTTTGCCAAGGGCGTGGAAAAATTAGCCATGTGGCTAGCCCCTCTCTCAATAGGAGGATCCCAAGTTTCAAACTTGAGATCAGGAGGAACTCTGTGATCATGCCTTGGTTACGGGAATTTCATGAAACCATGCAGCCTAATGTTTCTTCCAGCAGCAAAAGTCGTTCGGGAAACCCTGCAAGAAATCTATTCTAAGAAGAAGGATCTTGCTCTAATGTACGAGTTGAAAGTGCCAACTGATGTCGACCAAATAAGGGAGCATGACCGTTACATATTACCACGATTGGAAGGCTGGAAATTGATCACTATCGTGATGTTCAAATGAAATGCGAGGACAAGTTCTTGAGCATGACGAGGTATTTGAATTTTTGGCTGATTTGAATTCCAAAAAATGACCATAATAGAGTCCAAATACTCGAGAAGAGCCCTATTGCTCACGAGAGATCTTCTCTATAGTTCGTGTATTCACAAACTGGGGAAGTAGCAACTAGTATGTTTTTCCGGACAAATAAATAAAATAAAGATCAGGCAGGGGGGGGGGGGGGACAAAGCAAAACTGGCAAGGAGACAAGCCCGAGTCTAATTCCGCAAGGCGATCCAGCAAAGATGGTTCATGGACTACCTAGTCTAAGAAACCTTGGAAAGGAAAAGGGGTTGGGTAGCAATAGCAGTAGAGGGCTTTAGGAGTAGCTCACACAAGCAAGCAAAGCTGTCCAGTCGGAACAAAGCTCCCCGAAAAAAAGTCACAGGCCCCTCCCGAAGGATATAGATCCAGCGCCATTTCTCGATTCCTTCGTTAAAAAATGTTGGAAGGTAAGACAGAGCGAACAGGACGTTGTGCTGCCGGCTCCCCAATAATTAAGTTCTAAAATATTTTCATTGGCACCATCTCTATTTCCATCTACCACAGGATCCGACTATCTTTATTTTTATTATTCTATCTAATCTTCTCCTTTAGAATTTTTAAAATTTTTTGATTGTCAAGGAAATGAAATGAAAATAATAATATTATTAAATAATAATAATAATAATAATAATAATAATGATAAAGGGTGACACGGAGTCGTGCACCAACCACAGCGTCTGACTATCTTTATTTTTATTATTCTATTTATCTGCTTCTTTCTTGTGTATCCAACAACAACAGACTCCATAGCCTCCACTAGGAAATAAATACGGACACCCAGGCTGTGTGCTGTCTCCACTCCTCCTCCTCCTCCTGGCCTGCTCGCTCTCTCTCTCTCTCTCTCTCTCTCTCCAACCGACCAAAAAAGCCAAAACCACAACTAAGAAAACTAAATGGCTAAGAGAGTTTTAATGTTATGCGGCGATTATATGGAAGATTCCGAGGCAATTATCATTTCATTATTGTTATTATTATTATTATTTCAATTTCTTCCCTTTTGTTGCTTTCTCTCTATCTAAGTTTTTCTTTTCTTACAGAGCAAAAATAAATAAATAAAAAGAAAGAAAAATGGAAATATAGATTAATGGTGATGTAAACTGCAGGCGATGGTTCCTTTCCAGGCGCTTCAAGCCTTCGGAGTAGCCGTCGACGCCGTCTGCCCAGGCAAGAAAGCCGGCGACACTTGCCGTACTGCCATCCACGAACCTTCCGGCCATCAGGTCTGTCCCCTTCTCACCTCCTTATTTGTTATTAACGCCCGTTGTCGTTGTTTTGGCTGTCTGTTTTCTTCTTTTTTGTTATCAATCTATTTGTTGGAAAACCAACTATTGATGTCATATGCCGAATTATGTTTTCTGATTGAGTAAAGAGTTTTCCTAATTATCTGCATCTCTATTTCTTTCGTACTTTGTATGCTTCTCCAACTTCTATTGATTGAATGATTGATTGATTGGTTGATGTAGACTTCTTCAGAATCGCGTGGTCACAATTTTTCCCTCAATGCGACATTTGATGATATTGACGACTTCGACAAATACGATGGCCTGGTCATACCCGGAGGACGGGCTCCGGAATATCTTTCCACGAATGAGTCTGTGCTAGATTGTGTGAGGACGTTTTCCAGCTCAGGAAAACCCATCGCCTCTATCTGCCACGGACAACTGATCCTGGCAGCTGCAGACACAGTTAAAGGTCGGAAGTGCACTGCGTTCCCTTCTTTGAGACCTGTGCTCATTGCTGCTGGTGCTCAGTGGGTTGAACCGAAGACAATGGCAGACTGCGTCGTTGATGGCAACCTCATTACCGGGACTATATATAAGGGCCACCCTGAGTTCATCCGGTACCTTGTTGAGGCACTAGGAGGCAAAATAACTGGTTCAGATAAGAGGATCCTATTTATATGCGGAGTAAGTTTCGGAGTTTTAGTTTGTTTAAGCAGCTGAAGAGACCATCACAATATCTAAAGAGACTATGAACTTGCTTGGAAGAGAACCAATTAGGAGAAATGAACAGTTCCTTTCTCATTAAAACATCAAATTTGTTGTACAGCAAATAAAATAGCTTCAAATATTTATTACTGATAAATGAGTGATGTTACTTCGACTTTGAAGACGGTCCTTTGCCTCTCCCCAATCTCTATGCGAATGATGGACAGGAATTTCCTTAGTTATTTTGTTTTATCTAGTACATTTCCAGGTCTAGAGCTCTTCATTTTTCTCACAATCTAGGTCATAATGGGGTAACCATTACTATTACACTATCTCTAATTCTAAAACTAAATTGAAAAAAAAAGGAAAACTTCTTGTTCTGGCACCATTTGAGTATGTTCCCGATGTTTGCTCTTGATTTAGTTCAAGCGTGACCTTGTTTTCTTACGGTTACTGATATTATATCTTCTATCCCCTTTTTTTTTTTTTTTTTTTTTTGTAGGATTACATGGAAGATTATGAGGTTACTGTTCCTTTCCAATCTCTTCAAACTCTTGGATGTCATGTTGATGCGGTTTGTCCCAAAAAGAAGGCTGGGGATTCTTGTGTAACAGCTGTCCATGACTTTGAAGGGGATCAAACCTACAGTGAGAAGCTAGGCTATCATTTCACCCTAACAGCCTCCTATGAAGCCATAGATGCCTCAAGCTATGATGCTCTTGTTATTCCTGGAGGCAGGGCTCCAGAATATTTGGCAGTGGATGAAACAGTGCTTGCTTTGGTGAAACACTTCATGGAGTCTAGGAAGCCAGTTGCATCTATCTGTCATGGTCAGCAGATCTTAGCTGCTGCCAATGTTCTAAAGGTATAATATAGATGTTGTTACAACAAGGGTTCTTGCATTTATGCCCCTTAATGCCCCTCCAAAACTTATAAATGTATACTGTGTTACAAAGTGTGCCAAAATGCTTTGACCTTTTATTTTTCTGTTCAATTGGCACCACTATGTTATTTCTAGGGGAGAAAAAAGGAGGGGAGAGAAAAGAAAATAATTGAACACTTGCTTTTCTATGGTGAGATATTAAACATATGATAGTATGGACCTGCCTTCCTTTGCTTTGCTTGATTTGAAAAAATCAATAATTCAGTCTTTGAAAGTGTGAGGTGATTTGAAAAGTATGTAGCCAGGTAGAAGTTTGTCTGCAGGGCATGTATTGTTTCGGAGCAGCATGTTGAGCATTTAGCAATTGAGTAAATGCTGGCTGTGGGTGTTGAGGCTGTTTAATGTCATACGTACTTTCATATCTTACATCATGATATATGCTGGCTGATTCTTTGCCCAAGTCCTTGATGCAACCATGTAATTCCTGCTGGAATCAATAATCAATTGGTTGAATAATTAATTATTTTGTTTGGGCATGGCAATTAGTAATAATCTTAGTGGACTTCCAGGTGTACGTTTCATGGGAAACCTGTCTCACATTGCTTGGCAATTCTGTGGTTTGGATCCCTCTGACTGCATTATTAGTCCTATGTGAAGATTGTTGATGTTCACTATACCCTGCATGACAGTCTTGGGATTACCAATTCATTGAGTTGCGTCTCGTCTTTGCTAATGACTTGCCTAAATTAAGGAAAGGCAGGAGAACATGATCGTTGTTGCAGACGTTTATCATGAAGTTTTTTCACTGGAAATGTTATCTTTGATTACTCTTAGAAGTATGTTTACTGACCTTGTCATGGTTCCATAACTTGGGTTTTCCTTGCAGGAAAAAGTGCACTGCTTACCCAGCTGTGAAGCCTCAAGTTGTCTTGGTAGGGGCGAAATGGCTAGAGCCTGATCCAATAGATCGTTGCTACACAGATGGAAATTTGGTTACTGGAGCTGCTTGGCCAGGTCATCCACAGTTTATCTCTCAGTTGATGGCATTGCTTGGCATCAATGTGTCATTCTAGGCGCTGTCAATCTGCTTGTAACATGAATGGTATTGTCATGTCTACTTTTGACACGCTCTGGACTGTGGAAGCTCTTAGAGTCTGGAAATCCATGTTACGCTGTGTGTGGTTTTGCATTGAATAAAGAACACAGAAGACTAGCTGTGCGTCCCATCCAACAATTTCGTCCTTCCCTTTGTGCATCAACCGGCATTGTGTTGAAGAGGTAACAAACATGGTGAGAGCAATTCCGAGAAAGGAGATGATTGACGTTCCTTACGGCGCAAGAATCAGATGATTTCATAGATCCATATTACTCGTTAGGGGCCTAACTCTATTTATCATCTCTGGTGTCAACAAATGTCAACCTTTGAACTCAAAAGGAATGGTTTGTATGTGTTGTTGTGACTTGTTTTTGCCAACGCGTGAGGAGTTAAATTGATGAATTAGGATAGGATCAAGCTTCATTATGCAGATACAACTTTCAAATAGGAGAATCACACCATATGGCTCCAGTGCCATCGAACATTATATATATATATAAATAGAGAGAGAGAGAGAGAGAGAGAGAGAGAGAGAGAGAGGTATCATCCTCATCATTCGAACGTAAGGACTCCTAGCTACTATTATTTTGCACGAATAGAAAAGCTAACTAGAAACAACTAATCGCCCCCCCTCCCCACCCCAAAAAAAAAGACAAATCAAACCAATTGAAGGACAGGAGAAAGAGAGGTACAGGGCGTCGCAATCATGTAATGTCAACTTGACGTACTCAGTCACTCTCATCCACACCCAGGTATTGGGACATATTAACAGAGATGGCGATCTTTCTGGCTCGCCGTGCATATAAATTCCATAATGCTTACAGATGAATGGTGGGAAAATTCTGGACAGGGACAGGGAGCTCCTTTGAGGGGTTATTTTAAGATTCTAGCATTTTCTCAGCCGTATTTAAGATGGAAACTGGGGAAGTTCTCTGCACAACAAACCCAATCTCAAGTCCCTGCAATTTTATAGGAGATGGGGCATCCCAATAACCCTCGCTGGCTTTGTGAAAGTAATTAATCATACAGTGAAGCGGCTTCCATCTACCATGCCAGTAAGTCCAGCCAATCATTATTATTTAAAGTTTTAATTTTGGAGCCTTATACTCTATTTGCCATTATATTTAAATGACATATCAGAGCTTTTTTACTCATTTAATCTAGTAGGATGTAAAATGGACATGACCTATATAATTCTTGTTTTTATTTATGTGCACTTGAATGAAGAAGGCCACGTACTTACTTCTATAGCTGTGCTGTGATTCTGATCGAAGATTTCACGAGGTAACAAAAGCCGTGCGTTCTTTGGCAACACATATCACAACAAATATAGATTGTACTATTATATATATATAAAATGATAATTTAAACAAAGAGGAGGATGTTTCAATTCAAACAGGTATAATGATAATTATATATATATATATATATATATATAAAATAAAGAAAAAAAATATAATGTAGGTCATTTATTGGTCAATTAATCGGTTAGGTTCAATTGATTATGTTTGCAGTAACTTGTTTAAAAATGGGAATTTGATCGACGAATGAGCCCGAAACTATTATAGATTGTTTATGTCATCCCATTACTTGTTGCTTTCTCATTGGAACCCCATATCTTTATTCCCTGTTCATGGGAGTTCCCTTTTTTTTTTTTTTTCTTTTGAAAATATATTGACAGAATTCTTTTTTGTCCTTTTTCTTGTTTTAAAAAAAGGACTTAGATTGAACAAAACATCTAGTTATAGGATTCAAATGATAGGAAAAATTAATAAAGTTTATGAATTATTTTGGGCAACTCCACTCCATTGACTGATGATTTAGTGGTGTTGCCTCATAAATTCAAAAATATTTCATTAAATCCTCAAATTATTCTAATTTATTTAATTAAAAGGGTTAAATTGAAACTAAATTAGAATCGAAATGAAAATCTAAATTATAACCGAGAAACCGAACCGAAACCAAAAATTGCGTATTCTGACAGAATCGGTCGGGGTCCTTAACGACTTCAGACCATGGCTGCTGCTTGCGTCATTGATTACAACAATCCGTGATTCGTTGACCGTCCCAGCAAAGTCATCGTTCACCCCCAAAAGTTAATAAAATAATAATAATAATAATAATAATAAAGGGAAAGTGGCAAAAAAAAAAAAAAAAAAAAAATGGCGAAGAGTTCAATGGTTTTGCCGGAACCGCCGGCTCCGAGGCCCACAATATTCAATTTTTTTTTAAAAATTATTTATTTTAATAAATATTAAGACTTGATAAAATGAAGCACATATTATTTAAAAAAAATCCTACGAAAATAACTATCAATAAAATAAACTGTGATTTTTGAAAAATACAATTAAAACAGGTTATTATTAAATAAAAATATTCATTTTATGTTAAAAAATTTTATAATTATTTTTATTATATTTTAAATTTATTTAATACGTTAATTTTATTAATTAAATCTGATAAATATTGAATAATATTGATTTTTTTTTGTTAAGCTCAACAATTTATTGATAAATGTATTTTTTCTTATTTTTATTCTCATAATTTTTTTTAAATACAGCTATACGGTAGCGGGTCTTCGGTGAAATTAATGTTTTTGTGTATCTATTATTATAAAGAAAGAGAGCAGGAAGGGGATGGGGATGCAGATATTGTCACGCGCCACATCATTCTGCCCAAATTAAGTTATAAAAGAGGCTTATTCTTCATAATTCTAAAAATACGTGGAAACCTCTAAAATCTTGTAGATAACTCTTTTATCTTCTTGTAAAGTATAGAATTGTGTAGAATAATCTAAAAAGAAAATAGGGACCGTTAAATCAAATAGATCCTAACCATCCATTAGGGACCAAGGATGAACTAGTCTTTTGTAAAAAGGTTGTTGTTCAAGGTGGAAGCATTGTCTTGCCTACGGTAGTCGCTTTTTCAAAAGTGGATGTTCCAAGGCCCAATGCGTATAATGGGTCAAGGAACGCGAAGGAGGTTGATAACTTTCTATGGAGCTTGGAGCAATACTTTAGAGCACTTGGTGTTACGAAAGATGGCAAGAAGATTGATAGTACTACCTTATACCTCGTAGATACCGCAATGGTATGGTGGAGAAGGAGGTATGGCGATATCGCAAGGGGTACTTGCATCATCAACATATGAAACAAGTTCATGAAAGAACTCGAGCGGCAATTTTACCCAGAGAATGCCGAGGAAGAGGCGAGAGCGAAACTAAGGCGTTTTCAACAAAAGGGGAGCATACAAGAGTATGTGAAGGAATTCTCTGAAGTGTTGCTAGAAATTCCTGATTATCCTGACAAGGAAGCATTCTTTGCATTCAAGGATGACTTATAAAATTGGGCAAAGTTGGAGATCCAAAGACATGGTGTTCAAGATCTTGCCACCACTATTTCCATTGCCGAATAACTAATAGAGTTCAAGAAGTCCGAGAAGCCTAAGTCACACAAGGACAAAGATGGCAAGGGAAAGAGGGGGGGAGATAGTCCCTTGAACAAAGGCCATTTTCACAAGTATGATGGGCCTAGGGAAGGGAAGAACACCAAAGTGGTCAAAGCAGTGATAGGGGCCCTCTCAAATGCTACTTTTGTGATGGTCCGCAAAAGGCAAGGGACTGCCCAAGGAAAGCCAAGCTCTCTGCTATAGTTGAAGAAAAGGAGGAACAACAACAACATAAAGAGACGAGGATGAGATGTTTACAAATCCTCAATGCCATTAAAGCCAAGGTTGAAGTGCCTAAGACCGAGAAAAGAGGATAGTTATACGTGGAAACAAAGGTAAGTAACCAAGTAGTTAAAGTCTTAGTAGATACTGGAGCTTTCAACAATTTCCTTCAGGAGGAGGAAGCAAGACAACTGGGCATTAGATACAACAAGGAGCGAGGATGGCTCAAGGTAGTGAACTCAGAACCAAAGTCAATTTTCGGCATCACTCATGGCATAGAGGTATGTATGGGTGAATGGTGTGACCTTGTAGATTTTTCTATTGTCCCAATGGATGATTACCCTATTGTACTTGGCATAGAGTTTATGGATCGTGTTAAGGTTGTTTCTATTCCTTTTGCCAACATAATGTGTATCTTGGAGGAAGGCAACACCTGTATAGTGCCTTTGGCTAGAGAAACTGGCCTTCAATCGAGGCAAATCTCGGCTATGCAACTTTCCAAAGGTGTGAAGAAGGTATAACTCACCTTTCTCGTTTCTTTGAAGGATGAAAAGGATACGTCCTTATCAAAGGTGCTACCAAAGGAAGTCTCTCACGTCCTAGAGGAGTTCAAGGACGTTATGCCTCCCGAGTTACCTAAGAAGCTCTCATCGAAACGAGAGGTGGACCACAAGATTGAGTTAGTCCCTGGAGCAAGACCACCTGCTGCGGTGCCTTACCTAATGGCACCCCCTGAGTTAGAGGAACTTAGGAAATAACTTAAGGAGCTGTTGGATGCGGGTTATATTCAACCGTCAAAGGCTCCATATGGTGCACCTGTGCTGTTCCAAAAGAAGCACGATGGGTCACTTCGGTTGTGCATCAACTATCGAGCGTTGAACAAAATTACTGAGAAGAATAAGTATCTCATTCCATTGATAGCTGACTTGTTCGATCAGCTAGGTGAAGCACGGTGGTTCTTAAAGCTGGATTTGAGATCAGGATACTACCAAGTGAGGATTGCAGAAGGAGATGAGCCGAAAACCACTTGCGTTACGAGGTATGGCTCCTTTGAGTTTTTAGTTATGCCATTTGGACTCACAAATGTCCCTGCCACGTTCTGCACTCTTATGAATAAAGTTTTGGAATCATTTTTGGATAAATTTATCGTAGTATATTTGGATGATATTGTTGTCTATAATAAGATGCTGGATGATCACATTGACCATCTACGACAAGTTTTCCAAGTACTAAGAAAGCACGAGTTGTACGTGAAAAGGGAGAAATGTGCTTTTGTACAACGAGAGGTCGCATTCTTAGGGCAAGTTTTCGGCAGAGGCAAATTACGAATGGACGAGTCCAAGGTGTAAGTCATCCACAACTGGGAGCCACCAAAGAAGGTAACTGAGGTACGATCCTTTTTAGGCCTCGTTAACTACTATAGAAGGTTTATAAAGGGTTACTCCTCTATTGAAGAAAAATAAAACGTGGAGTTGAGACGAAAAATGCCAAAGAGCGTTTGAAGTACTCAAGCAAGTGGTAGCTGACGAGCCCGTGTTGGCTCTTTCTGACCACACAAAACTTTATGAGGTATATACTGATGCCTCTGATTTTGCAATTGGTGGTGTGTTAATACAAAAGGAGCATCCCATTGTATGTGAGAGTCGCAAGTTGAATGAAATAGAGAGTCGTTATACAGTCCAGGAGAAGGAGATGACTGCAGTGGTGCATTGCCTACGAACTTGGAGGCATTATTTATTGGGGTCCAAGTTTGTTGTGAAGATGGACAACATTACCACGAGTTACTCCCTCAATCAGAAGCAGCTAATGCCAAAGCAAGTAAGGTGGCAAGCTTTCTTGGCAGAATTCGACTTTGTAACGAAGTATAAGCTAGGTAAGGCTAATTTGGTAGCCGATGCATTGAGTAGAAAGGCTGAATTAGCTGTCATCACAAGTCCAAACTTCCCTTTGGTAGAACAAGTAAACGAGGGATTAAAGCATAACCCACAAGCCAAGAGTTTGAGGGAACTGGAAAGTAGTGGGAAGACTCACCAGTTTTGCCTTGAAGATGGGTTACTTACTACTAAAGGTAATAGAGTTTATGTGCCAAAGTGGTAAGGATTGAGGAAGGTCATTATCAAGGAGTGTCATGACTCAAAATGGGCAGGAAATTCGGGTACATGTTGCACTTTGGCCCTTGTAGAGCGAGCATATTATTGGCCACAAATGTGGAACAACGTTAAGCTTTATGTGAAGACTTGTCTTGTTTGCCAACAAGACAAGGTGGAGCAACATCAACCATTGGGATTGCTAGAGCCCCTACCCATTTTAGAGAAACCATGAGAAAGTATTTCCATGGATTTTATCACATGTCTACCGAAATCGGAGGGATGTGCCAACATTATGGTAGTGGTAGACCGATTTAGCAAGTATGGTGTGTTCATCCCCGTACCTTCAAAGTTTACAGCTGAAGATGCAACATGCATATTTTTCAAGTATGTAGTGAAATATTGGGGCATTCCGAAGACAATTGTTAGCAATAGAGACACTCGCTTCACCGAGAGATTCTGGATGGAACTATTTAAGTTGATGGGATCGGAGCTCAACTTCTCTACAAGCTTTCACCCCTATACTGACGACCAAACAGAAAGGGTGAATGCCTTGTTGGAGTTGTTCATAAGGCATTACGTAAGTGTCAATCAAAGTGATTGGGCTAAGTTGCTTTATATAGTCCAATTTTCATATAATCTACAAAAGAGTGAATCAACTGGGACTAGTCCGTTTAAGGTTGCTACGGGACTACAACCAATGATTCCACACACATTGGCGGTTGGTTACAAGGGGTCGAGTCCTACTGCATTCAAATTTATCAAGGGTTGACATGAGAAGTCCGACATGGCACGGGCACACTTGGCTAAGGTTGCCAAACGGATGAAGAAATGGGCTGATGCTAAGAGGAGACACTTGAAGTTTGAGGAAGGAGATTTGGTGATGGTGAAACTCCTTCTCCATCAAAGCCGAAGGCTTGCCAAAGTGCATAAAGGCCTCGTTAGGCGTTATGAGGGACCGTTCCCAGTGGAGAAAAGGATTGGCAAGCTAGCTTACCGATTAACTCTACCATCACACCTCGAGATGCATCCAGTATTCCACGTGAGCTTATTAAAGCCTTACCATCCTGATAAGGCGAAGCCGAGCAGGGGTGAATCGAAAAGAGTCCCTATAACCATTACAACGATGCAAGATCGTAATGTGAAGGAGATATTGGTACATCGCATCATTCCAAGGAGAGACACCCATTTGAATTATGTCGAGTACTTCGTTAAATGGAAAGGGTTGCCTGATAGCGAAGCAAGTTGGGAACATAAGCTATCTTTATGGAACAACGTGGATGTGATCGAGGCATACATGAGGGATGCGATGAGGGTGTCGCCAGATTGAGTGGGGGAGAATGTCACGCGCCACGTCATTCTACCCAAATTAAGCTATAAAAGAGGTTTATTCTTCATAATTCTAGAAATACGTGGAAGCCTCTAGAATCTTATAGAGAACTCTTTTATCTTCTTATAAAGTGTAGAGTTATGTAGAATAATCTAGAAAGAGAATAGGGACCGTTAGATTAAATAGATCCTAGTCATCCATTAAGGATGTGGATCACTATATAAACTCTTAGGGACCTTATTTGTAAATCATGTATAATTGTATTCTTAAAGTAGTATAATATTCTCCAAATTTTCATATCTCTTGTTTACTTGTGTGCTTCTGTTATAAATCAAATAGATCCTAATCATCTATTAGGGAGGTGGATCACTATATAAACCCTTAGAGACCTTATTTGTAAATCATACAAGCAATAGTATAATTGCATTTTTGAAATAGTATAGTATTCTCCAAGTTTTCCATATCTCTTGTTTACTTGTTTGTTTGTGTCTATTTTCAGCTAGTAGTATTCTATCTCTCGGGAAAGGTTGAACTAACATTCAGGTCAAGTGAATTGCTAGTGCCACATGGGTTGTTGGTAGATCAAGGCCAATTCCGTGACAAGTGGTATCAGAACACGATTTTTACAAATAGCAAGTACACTTTGTCTGGTAAGTATGTCTGGTCCTCACAATAATATTACTCACGTAATTGAAAAAGTTTAAAAACTATCAAAAAATAGAAGATCAAGGTTGAGGGATATCTTGGAAGACGCTAATGCAAAGGTTGAGTCAAATTTTTCATATTTCTTATTTACTTGTGTATTTCTGTCTATTTTCAGTTAGTAACATTTTAACTCTAACATTTATGTTAAGTGAATTGTTAATGCCGTACGGATGTCGACGGATCCAGGCCAAGTCCCGTCCAAAGTCAAAGTTTCTGTAAAGCGAGAAACAAACCCTAAAAAAAAAAGGCTAAAAAGAAAAAAATGGGCGGCGGAGCGGTGGCGGAGGTGGTGTTGGGGGGGTTGCCGAAGGAGTATGGGTACGTGGCTCTGGTTCTGGTGGGCTACTGCTTCTTAAATTTCTGGATGGGTTTTCAAGTTGGGAAAGCCCGGAAGAAGTACAAAGTCTCTTATCCAACCCTTTATGCTGTTGAGTCGGAAAACAAGGATGCCAAGCTCTTCAACTGTGTCCAGGTAGGGGTGTTGTATTTTAAAGGGTGTGGACGTTTAATAATGATGATTTTCAATTTTTATTTTTATTGAAATTCCTTTGTTTTCTCTGTTTTTGGTGTGCAATTAATTAAACAGAGAGGGCACCAGAACTCGCTGGAGCTGATGCCCGTGTTCTTTGTGCTGATGGTATTGGGAGGCCTGAGGCATCCGCTTGTTTGTGCTGTTCTTGGATCTGTTTATATGGTAGCCCGTTTCTTCTATTTCACTGGCTATGCCACTGGCGATCCCCAGAAACGTCTCCGCATTGGGTTTGTTTTTCCCAACCCCAAATTCCCTCCTTTCTATGCCCCAATTAGTTCTTTTTTTGCTGGCTTAAAAGAGAATTAAGATAGATATATATATATATATATATAAATTCTTGTTAAATTAAGTTGGTAATTATAACCCTGTGTTGTTTTGTTTTGTTTTTGTTTTTTTTTTTTTTGGATGTACAGGAAATACGGATTCTTGGCTTTGCTGGGGCTTATGATATGCACTGTTTCATTTGGGGTTAATCTGATTAGAGCTTAAGAATCCCTTGGGGATTGGCGTTCGGTGGTGTTTTTGTCTTTGGTGTTTTAAATAAAAGGGTGTGCGCTTGGCTTAACTACTTTCGTTTTGATTTTGTGGAGGCTACTTGTATAACTTAATGATTTTTATGTACTGAATGATTGGTTGATAGTTGGATTTCCCCTCCCATTTTTTTTGACGGCAAAGTGTGTGCAACCTCCAACCCCCCCCCCCGCCCCCAACCCACACGGCAGTGGTTACCTTATTTAAATCTCATGTTTTCTGTTTTTGACTGATACGACACGTTGTCTGTCTACTTTGGGTCTCAAAGTATTTGTCCTGCGCTTCACATGGTTTAGGTCAAGATTAAAATTAGCACTATATAGATGTGCTGAGTATCGATGACGAAATTGTAAATGTTCATATTTTTTTTCTTTTCTTTTCTTTTCTTTTTCTACTTGGTTTTCTGGAGTGTCGAAGAATTTTGAAACATTTTTAATAGAATCATCCTCTCTCACCGTGGCGGAAATTTCTTGAGCTTTTAACAAGGTGAGCACACTCCAAGGTCAAAGCAACTGTTTGTTTGTAGTTGGTAGGTCTATTGAATTTGGATTCGTCTTTCTCCACCCAACTCCCCTCTCCTCAAATTTTTTTGACAGTTGTAAAATTATAAGAAATATATATATATATATATATATATATATATATATATATATATATATATATATATATATATATATATATATATATATATAAAAACAAAATTTTCTTTGTTATTAATGTTTTTATGATAAGTCAAAATTTACCTTATTTTATCAAGAAGTTGGCAAATTGGTTGCATTTAATTATTAGTTTTAATGGTGATTTTATTAAATATTAATATAATTTTTTAAGATTTTTTTATCTTTATTGTTATTTATACATCTGCAATGGAACTCCTATCACTATATTCCTTAAATTCTAAAATTGCACTTTCTTATTGCGAGTAACTCAGTTATATTGATCAGCAAAAATTTATCAAATGTAAAGTGATATTGTAACTATTTTATCTTTACCTACTACTACAATTTAATTTAAATTAAATCACATGTTCTCTCAAATAAACAATTTTTATCTTTAAAAATATATTTATTTCTTTATAATAAGATAGATTATATAATTATGTAAAATTTCATCATCTAAATCTTTATTGACGTGTAAGTATAACCCAATTTGCACAATAACTCTCATGTCTCATAAATTGAACTTAGAATAACCCATGAGATGTCTATTATCCCAAACATCAAATCGTATGTATCAAACAACCCATATAAGGTGACATTGAAAGAACAAGTGAATTGTTGATTCTATCCCCATAAAACACAATGAGCATGTGACATCCCGATCAAGCCCTTCTCGCAAGTGTAGCTTTTTTTATTTTTAATAGGGATACGATCGAGTAACATTTGTTATCCAAGCAACTCTACCTTAGATGAAACTAAACCTAGTCAAATGTTGATCATCCTTCCCAAACTTATTAATATAATATTAAACAATTCAAAATTTAAAAATTAAGATAACTATAAATAATTATATATTTTTAAAATTTATATTTTTTTGTTATGAACCAAAAAATGTTATGGCATAATTCAGTTAGCTTAGGTTCATAACTTGTTTGATATCAACATTTTAATATAATTATTGTTGTTAAAAATTATTTAAAATAAATTTATAAATTTGAGTACAAATTTAAAAATACAAACTTACATTAATGATAAATTATAACAATTTTGGAGCAAAGATTTTTTTTTTTCTTGTTATTTACAAACTTATTATATATTTTTTTTCTTTAGTTTTACTCAAATTGAAAAAACTCGGGACTCAATCAAATTGAAAATGTTTTAAAGGTTCACAACATGAATTAACAATAAAAAAAATTATGTATCAAACTCTCATGATAATATTAACAGAGGAATAGGAATAACAGTTATTGCTCTAATCAAATTGATTAAATTCCAAAAATTTGTGACTCAAATTGATTAAAATCGAAATATGTGAAAGTTGACATGATAATAGAGGCAACAAATGGTGGTTCGATTTGAATAACTTAAGATTAAAATTATTTAGAATTTGATTAATTTGAGAGATAAACATAAATAAAAATTAACAATCAAAATATTTAAAATTGATATAAATGAATTTTGACTAATACAAAACTCAAATTATCTTAAACTCAAAACCAACTTACTTAAACTATAGTTTTCAAACTACGACTAAAATGACCAATTTGATCAAAAGAACGATGAACTGACCATTGATACGGTATGGTTAGCTGTTTAATTGAATTAAGCAATGACGAAACCAAATCGAATCGGAGTAACCTAACTGACCCACTCAACCTTTGAAAGGAACTTGGCTTAGAGGAATTGGTGAAAGGTTTTAGCTTGATCCTAAATTTATCACTTTTTATGGTTTTGGAGTTATTTCCCTTCTGTTCTGATCATTTGAGCTGCTGCTGAAATGCACAATTTTGTAACGCATATATATATATATATATATATAATATTCTGATGAACTCTTGTAGGTTGCTGCCACTGCAAACAAGGAAGTTGATGGGCATATACCCAATTAGCCAAGCTTGCCTCCCCAATTGATTTGCCAACTCCACAATGTCATCATGCATGTGGGTGGGCCTTCTTTCTAGTTCATGTTCTTTTTCATTTTCTTTTGCATAAGAAGAATGTTCTAGCGTTTACTTGTACACTACAACTAGCAAATGTCCCCTCGTTTGTCTTTTGTCATTTGAAGGCAAGGCTTAGTGGATCTAAGGGTATTTCATTGTGACTTGAGAGTCAAAGTTTCGTGTCCTGCACTTTTCTTTTCTCTTTTCATTTCTACTGGTTGTGACAATGATCATATTGGGGCATGTTTGGAGTTTCAGGCAGATGCGGAAACAGATGAAGTCTATGCTCAGATGACATTACAGCCTTTGACACCGGTCATTGTGTCTTCAATTATGTTGATTTTAAGACTTTTCTTTTATTTTATTTTTAAATGTTGACTGTGTATATAGGAAGAGCAAAAGGATACGTTTGCTCCTGTGGAGTTGGGAATGCCGAGCAAGCAGCCTACAAATTACTTTTGCAAAACACTGACTGTAAGTGATACTAGCACACACGGGGGCTTCTCTGTTCCCCGTCGTGCCGCTGAGAAAGTCTTCCCTCCTTTGGTAATCTCTTTCTGGCCTTTGATATTGTAAAATACTTGTTTGTTTGTTATTGATTATTCTGTACTCCCACGGTAATTTATTTAATAGGATTAAAGATTTAGTATAGTTGACCAAGATAGTATATTGATTCTGTATCATTCATTGTTCAGGATTTCTCACAGCAGCCACCAGCTCAGGAACTTATTGCTAGGGATCTTCATGATGTTGAATGGAAGTTTAGACATATATTCCGAGGTATGAATTATTCTTTTTCTTTTATTATCGACAGAACGCCACTAATGGGGGACCAACTGCTGAACATGCTATCTCTATTTTACCCTTTTTAGAATGATGTCTGAATGGCTATGACCGTCTGGCATCTCTTGAAGCTTTTGCCAAAATTTTGCTTGGTTGCTTGGTTGCTTGTTGAATTTGAACCTTTAGACCAACCATCTGTCTGAACTCTTGAACTTGGGTACATTATAACTAATTCTTGCAATGATCAGTTTCATGGATCCTTATTGGTGATTGGTGTGTCAACTAATAAATTATTGATTCTTTCTTTGTTGGGTGAGAAATGAAATTCATCATCCATATCATGGTTGGACTCACTTGCCTCCTTTGATTAGCAGTCTTGTTGACTTTTGTGGCCTGTGATTTTTGGCATGAACTGACATGTATATTTCCTTACTTATCTTGCATGACAGCCCAAACGTCATCTACTTACAACGGGGTGGAGTGTGTTTGTTAGTGCAAAAAAACTTGTAGCTGGGGATTCAGTTCTTTTCATCTGGTAGGTTATTGTCTTGCTTGTTCCTTGCTAATTCTCATTTAATGCTACTGACCTTGCCAGTACCTGCAACTAGGAATGAGAAAAATGAGTTGCTTTTGGGGATACGCCGGGCCACTCGACCGCAAACTGTAATGCCGACATCTGTGCTATCAAGTGATAGCATGCACATTGGACTACTTGCTGCTGCAGCCCTTGCTGCTGCCACTAATAGCTGTTTTACTATTTTCTATAACCCAAGGTGCAAAATGTGCTTGCAAGTTTCATTTCCATTGCTGTCTATTGATTAGGCTTCTCACTCAGCATGTGTTGGGTTGCAGGGCCAGTCCATCGGAGTTTTTTATACCTCTTTTCAAGTATGTTAAAGCAGTATTTAATACACATGTTTCAATCGGGATGCGCTTCCGCATGCTTTTTGAGACCGAAGAATCAACTGTCCGTACGTATTATCATAGTTGATAGTTTACAGTAGTCTTGATTTTCCAGCTCTTGGTAATCTGTTTCAAGAATACTTTTTGTCACAGAAAGATTGATATTCATTTACATCATTATTTATGAATTTTTTTTGGTGCCATGGACTTACTTCATTTTGTTAAGTGGAATAAATTGAACATTTGAAAGTATTGTCCAACTGCCATGGTATTGATGTTAGATGGCACATGCATGTGTCTGTCTTTTGGAGCACTGGGTGGGCACTCAAGATATAACAAGCATCAATCTGGATTATGACTGGCATCTGTCTAGATTGCCAGATGAGTTGGTAACAGTTGCAAATGGCCCACCATAAATAGTTGAAATGCATGGCATGTGCCCTATTGGTATTATGCTGTGAGTCAACTGCTGCAGTTGACAGCATTTTGTTCATTGTGCCTTATGCTTATGTAAATTTTTGTTGGTGTAAAATGCTTGTTTTATACAGGCACATGGGTACAGTAACTGGAATTAGTGATCTAGACCCTGTTCGTTGGCCAAATTCTCTTTGGCGATCTGTCACGGTAAATCAAACTTTTTTTTGTGTCTGCTCCTGTCCTTAACCATACTATATCAAACATTTCTGTCCAGTTCATTATTCCTCTTTTTGTGATCTAGTCCGAGGGCAATATCATTTGTTGCATTTGCAGAGTTTGTACTCCAGGTTCAGAAACAAACTACTAAAGGGAAGAACAAAAGGAAAAGAAAACAAAATAGATCATTAGTTGCAGTGTAGAAATGAACTTTTTATTTTTTTCCTTTAATCTGCAGAGATAACAATGTCAATTTTGTTTGCAGGTCCTATCATTAAATTCCTATATGTGCAGGGGCCTTGGATTTAGGATCTGGATTGGACTTATTTGGTGCATTGCATATATTTGATTAGATTGTTCCGCTGTAAACTGTAAACTGTCTGACAGTATATTTTTTTCTTTTTTTGACTTAGCGGGAAATTTTTTGCCTTCTGCCTTTGTCCTCTACTTTTCATTCATTTCTATTTGGGGGTTACAATTTTAGGAACTTTGTATTGCATTACAAGGTTCAGGAGACTCTTGAAGATGATCAATACTATTAGAAATACTGATATGGACTCTTTTTGCCTGCATGAAACTATTAGGCTCACTTGCTTTGGGCTAAACTTACGCATTTACTTTCATCGCAAGTCTCTGGGGAGAGCCTCCTCCCTCTCTCCCTCCTTCCCTCCCTCCCTCACTCTTTCACTATCACACGGAGTATACAAATGTATGGTTTTTCCATGACTTCTTAGCTGTCTCTGCTTGATTCCCTTTGTGAGAAAAGCATGAGGCAATGGCCCCCAAGGTTTTTGCCCAACATTGTTATCCAGTCATTCATTGTTTATCTTTTTCTTTTTATTCCATTTTATCCTATTATGTCTGTCTATTTAACTGTTGGTTGGCTGGGATGAGTCAACTACTGTTGAGAGGCTGCCAAGGGTGTCATTATGGGAGATTGAACTGTTAACCAGTTTCCCCATGTATCCATCACTTTTTCCTCTCAGATTGAAACGACCTTGGCATCCAGTGCCCACATCTTTTCTTGGTATCTGTTGTTTAAATTTTTATGAATTCCTTTGATGTGTTTTCTGTAAGAAAGCTAAACCAGACTCATTATTCGTTGTAAGATTTGAAATTGGTAGTGGTTTGCTTTTAGGCATATAAGGGTCATATTGAACCAGTCAGTGGCAGGTTTTAAATAAAAAGGATCTTGATTTGAGGAAAAAAAAGGACAAAAGACAACCCAGATGTAGGAAACAACTTGGCTAGTTTTTATTACCTCTTGGAAAGGTTTTTACTGGGCTGGCTTTCTTACTGATTTGCAAGTTGCTTTGAATTAGATTTTTGGAGACATGCTAATCATGATCCTTAGATTGTTCACAACCGTTTTATCAAATCTCATGGTAGATTGAAGTGGTTATGTCCTTGAAATGGCACTGGAAAATAGTGTAAGGTCAGAAACCCTTTATGGCCCTCAACAGGTGAAAGCACAGAATCAGGTTAACAAAACTACAGTGAATTCTTTTATGGTAGACCCTAGAACTGAGAAGTTTAGTGAACCCATGGCTAGCTTAAACTTATATGCCATACACCTATGATTGCAAATTCTCCTAATCTTTCTTTGCTTGCTATTTTGACCGAGGAGCTTTAAGGTTTTATCTTAAAGAACTCTATGTCTTTGTTTTACTTGTATGCAACATTGCCTTTGATTTGTTTGTTCTAGGACCCTAGGGAAGCTATGAATGATATTACCTTGCAATTGATTGACATGGATTGGACCATAATTGTTCCTTTATGGTTTTAAAAATAGAAATTCCCAAATTTATTTTATTTATGCCATTATTTCATATGAAAAAGCAATGCTTTATGTAACTATTAGAATTGGGATTATATTACTCTATTTTATGTTTCTCATGTGATCATAAATGTGAACATAATGTTTGAGAACCCCATGATATCATGAGGTTCTTTAGCATGCTCAAAATCTTTCTCTGGCCACTACACTGTGGCAGGGATTTTTTGAGAATGTTCTTAAAGCATCTCCATTTTAATTTGCATATCTAACGAGTAACGTACTCAAACCATGGTGAAAGGTGAAACTGAAACTTCTCAAATCTGAGTGGAGTGCAATTACTAATTGATGCTCCTTCTCTAGCTCCAAAAATTGACACTCAAGTTATCTATGGATCCTCTCTGTTTTTTCCCCAGTTTTTGAAGTTCCCATTCTCATCAATGTGCTGGTTAATATTCCTCTAATTATTATTATTATTAGCAGTATCAATTTTTTCAATCTTGTCTTGTGGCAGATGACATAGATGAAGTAGGTAATGGCTTCAGGCATGGGATATGCTCATTTCCTTGGAAGGCTATCAGGAGAACAAATGTTTCCTAACTTTTACCCGAAAAAAAGAACAATTTTTGTTTGGAAGCATCCTAGGAATGATTCTTCCCTTGGAGGTTTAAATGAAAAAAGGAAAATCATTCACAATAACTGTTTTCCATCATAAGAAGCAAGAGGAAACAGTTCATTGGCTTCATTGCAAGTGCAAGAATGGAGTCCTAATTCAATGCCAGGCGACGTTCCTATTGTAGACTAATACTTAGGCTCTTAGCCCCAGCCTGCCCATCCCACAATCTCCCACCCTCCAAAAAAGGTACTAAAGTATCAGATGAGTAAAATGATGCGTCATAAAAGATGTTTCATACAATTCAGTGGCGTGGCAGGATCCTCAAATTGAATGCAATTTCCATTCTCGCATCACAAACACAGAGAAGATTGGTAGACATATAAGATAAGAAAAGAGGAATCATGAAATGCAACTGTACACAAGAACAGAATTCTAATGCTTACTGACGTTGTGATGGAGTTTGAGCTTACCTTTCCTTGTTCATGAGATGGGTTACCAACAGCAGCTTGAAACCACCTATGTTCTCAACCGCAATATTGTTGAAGAAGCCAACTAGACCCGTACCTAACCCTACAATGAGGGAAAATGCCCACTTAAGAACAATGTACTGAAATATCTGAATTTTCTTCCTTGACCTCCAGTCCTGTTTGAATAGCTCATTTTCGACAATCCTACAATACATTCAACAAACAAAGGAGGAATTGACCTGATATCATTTCTGAAAAAAAAGGGGGGGGGGGGGGGCGCAATTGAATTGGGTTCTAGTTAACTGGCACTTAATCCATGAAAATGAAGAACTAGCTAAATGTTTCTCCAAAAAAAAAGGTCGCTACTAATTGTCAATCAAGTGGAAGTGGCAAGAAGAGCTAAGCCTCCCGGTAGATTTTGTTTTTCCAGTTTGAATTTTTCAATTTTTAGTTTCTAGTTATTTAACCAATGTTAGAATTAGATCAAAGAAGGTGGAAGAAATTGGTGAGGGAATGTGACCAAAAAAAGTCTGGATAGCGGCGAAACGCAGATAGACATGGAACGGGTAAAAAAAAAAAAATGCTTATTCATTGGATTGGATTGATTACTAAAAACTGAGACATGCAGCATGTTTAGCTGATGAAGATTGGCCTTGGACTTTGGAACAAGGCTGTATTGTACTTACGAATGGCTTAATGGTACTTTTGTACTAAGATCTTGAAAGTGTTTCATATAAAATGAAAATTACAAAGAAAAGGGGATTGATTTTTGCCCCAATATCTCTGCTTTCTGCATTTCTAAGTTTATGGTTTATGACAGAAAATTTTCCTTGAACTTAACATTGTGCTTTTGCTGCTTCTTTTAACAACATTAACTGATATCATCAAAATAAAGAAGTAACTTGATTCCCTGGTGAAAGAAGCATTCTCGCACATTTACCGTTCAAGGCCTTGCTTTTTAGACATTTTGGCGATAATGGAGAATTATTCAGCAAAATTTGCATCATACAGGACAATATCTCAAATTAATGAGCACGACTAGATTATAAATGCATGCAAATAGATTTGAAATACCAGGAATGGGAACAAGTATTTAGATACCAATAGAAAGAAGGAATACCAAAAATGGAATTTTATTTTTTAAAAAAGTGACATTACCCACCAAGAACTTAAAAATAAGGAAAACAAAAGGCAAAGAGAAGGAAGAGAGAAGGCATGGTTACTCGTAGTCAAGGCTATCAATGGGGCAGGCATTTGCACCGAAAATTGCAATCTGGGAAGTAATGTTGATCCTCCTCCTGCCTCCGTGATTGCTCTTCCCAATTAACAGCGGTTGACTGCTTCTGCTGAAACCTTCATCATATTCCCCCTTCCACTTCCACTCCCCGGCTTCACTGTCTTCCACTTCTTCTTCCTCTTCTCCTTGTTCATTGTTATACTTATCCATATTTATACTGATGGTTTCTTCTCCCAATCTCTCTCTCGGACACAAACACACACGCACGCACAGAGTTCAAATTATGTTAATGTTTTCTTTAACAAACGTTACAAAAAAAAAAGGGGGGGGTTGCCGAGTCATTCCAGCGAACCTGAAATGAAATGGAACATGCAGAAAGGAAGATTCATAAACCCAATAAAGATTCATTCATATGATTATCAACCAATCATTAGTTTCTTCTGTTGCATTTTTTTTGGTTTGGATGAAAAGAAAAGCAAGCAAGCAAATATCGTAACCAAGGGACGTAAAAACAAACAAACTACAAAAGTCAATTAAAGATAGATAGACCAGTTAGCTGAATGATCAAGATATAATACTGAACATGGAAATGAATGAATGAATGAATAGTACATGGTTCTTCTTCTTCTTCTTTTTTTTTTTTCTAAAAACAAGGCCAAAAAATAATTTTTATTTAGACTTGGATCAGACCTCTCATCTCACGTATCAACCCCTCCTCCTCCTCAACAAGGCTCCTGGATTGGTCAACGCCCCCCTTCTGATTAATTAATTAATAAGAGCGATTAATTATGATAACCCTCTTGTATCTATATATTGATCAATTAATAAGATTGATCGATTGATTGACTTATCAGCATCGTAAAAATCAAACGAATTGAAACTACAGAAAATAGTTCAGTGGCGATTAACTATGTAAAATTTCAGGTGAAATTTAGAATTTAAATTCATAACGAATAATTAAATTTCTCGTCTAATTGTACTGCAAAAAAAAAAAAGAGCTGGGATGCCCTGGTTATCAAACAACTAGAAGGTTATTTTCTTACGCGGCACCCCACCTGCCTGAACCTATTTTCTTTGTTCGTTCGTGTTTAGGTCCAGGCTATCGCCAGTCGCCACCTGGCCATCAGTCACGTTATAATTGTTCTAGCTCAGCTTAGAGACGCCTCCGACGTGGGGGAAGCCACCGATTATCTTTTCCACCCAAACTCATTCATTTCTCTCTTTCCCTTTGACCCACAGCTGCATTAATTCTGGTCAGGAAATTGCAAAATGCATAGAGAGGGCAAGAAAAAGCAAAAAAAAAAAAACAAAAAAACAAAAAAACATGAATGCATTCCTTGGATAAGGATTCAAACGATGGAGAGAAATGCAGCTCACCTAGACTGCTGCAAATGAGACCAAAATAAATAAATAAATAAATAATGTCATAATTAATACTAAGTCACGAGTCATAAACAACAAGTCAATTAAAATGCTCTGCATGAATAAATTATTAATGTATTTTGTGTTGGTAAATCAACTATACTCTTTGTTCTAATAAGAGGGTTTAAATTTTGACACAAACTAAAAAAAAATGTTGAACATAAACGAGCCGGCTTGCTTTGTTATGAATAGTTCTCAACCCCAAGTGCAATTGAGTGACTTAAGATCTTTTAGCATTTTCATAATTTAATATTTGACAAAAAGCAAATAAATAATAAATTATATATATATATATATATATATATATATATATATATATATATATATGGGGAGAGAGAGAGAGAGATTTGAATGCACCCAAGTGTCACAGAGCCAGAAATTTCAATCAAAATTTGGACCTTGTGATGGCACTAAATCTCATTTAGTCTCAGCCAATTATCTCCCACAAAACACACCAATGTTTACAGGAAACTTTTTTCAACCTTTATTACTTTATACAAAGTATACAAAGGAAACCAAGACCTCACACACACAAGTGTTCTCTCAACACGTTTGTGTGTTCCTTTTCTTGTGTCTCTTGGCTGGACACATTACACCTATTTATAGTGTTAGTAGTTGACACTCCCAACTACCTAGGGACATGCATGAGTTGGTTGCCAAGCCAATCATGCATAGTGGGGTTCTCCACTTTGGGATAACTCCCCCACTAACTCACTAGATCATGCTTCTCCATTCAAGGAGAGCTTGACACCTCATTGGGGACTGCTTCCCCCATTTTCTGCAACCACCCACGTTCTCCTTCCTTCAAGGAGATCTTGCCAACACGTTCTGACTTGGATGAGGCTACTGGATGCATGCAGAACTGCCCTCATTGCCACTCCCACGTTCTGCTGGAGATAACCACCCATATCTCCTATTTTGGTGGCCCATGGAGAGCCAATTCAGCCATGATCTGCCTCATCACTTGCCCATGTGAGTGCTGGCTACAACCGTTCACGGTTTGGTGCTGGCCCGAGCCTATTCCCGTGCGCTAACCTGCTGATGTTGCCGAATATGTGGGGCATAGTGTTAGCCTTGGCTAACTTTGAGAGACATGCATTTCCTCCCTAAAGAGCATTAGGGAATCTGGTCGTGTGGCAGGAGGAGACATTGATATGTCTGAGTGGTCACGCCCCTCCTTGCTGCCCCGTTCTCCGAGTGCTGCCAATGAGCCTCCCACGACGTTCGGTGCTTCCCATTGTTAAGCCTCTCACCCATACTTCCCCATACGTGTCATTGACCCACCTTGCTTTCCGTTGAATGTCCGCACTCAACTTCTATGCAAGAATTGGTGCAAGGTGTCACCAATTTTCTTGCATGCTTAAGCCAACATGCTTAAGGGACTAACAAACCACCCCCACCAGTTGAAGCCAACGTCCTCGTTGGTAGGGTTGATAAGTAGTCCTGAACCTGCTTCTCGAACTGCCAGAGAGTTACATCCCTCTCCCAGCTATTCTCACTATCCGGAGAATTTTTCCATTTCACTAGATATTTAATTCGTCGATTCTTTTTGCTTTGCCCCAATACTCGACGGTCGAGGATTTGCTCCACTTCACGCTGCAACTCGGTTCTGATTGTTGGAGGAGCACGCCTCTCTTGTCTTCTCGGAGGCTCGTCACCCACCTCCTCATGAAAGGGCCGTAGAAAACTTACATGAAAGGTTGGATGAACTTTCAGACGTTCTGGTAGTTGTAACCGATATGCAACTTTGCCAACCTTCTTTGTTACCACAAACGGTTCATCGTATTTGGGGATCAAACCGCGATGCACTGTTTTACTGCTGATCTTCTTCTATATTTGGGGAGTCAATTTGAGCAACACTTTGTCTCCCATTTGGAACTCCAAGTCCCTCCTCCCTTTGTCGGCATACTTCTTCATGCGCTTTGCTGCCTTATTCAAGCTGTCTTGCGCTTCGTCCAATAGCTCTTGCTTCGACCTAGCATACTGGTAGGCAGCCGGACAGTTCCCTCCCGTTCCTGTCCTTGCAATTTCGTTAGGAGTAAGGGGCTGATGCCCCATAGCTAACTCAAAAGGGCTCATACCTGTCGAAGATGATCGATGTAGGTTGTAGCAAAATTGTGCTGAGTCCAACAACTCCAGCCAATTTCTTTGACTGGCCGTCACATAGTGCCGAAGATATTCTTCTAACAGGCCATTGACCCGTTCCGTTTGGCCATCCGTTTGAGGATGATTGGCAGTGGAGAACTTCAATTCAGAACCCATCATGTTGAAAAGAGTTGTCCAGAATCTGCCGGTGAAGCGAGGATCTCGATCGCTCACTATATCTCCAGGCAACCCGAAGTATTTAACTACTTGTTTGTAAAACAATTCTGCGGCCAGCTCCGCTTGACATGAGGAAGGTGCAGGTATGAACACCGCATACTTGGAAAATTGATCAACCACCACCATTATGGATCTCATGCCCTCTACTTTTGGGAACCCACCAATGAAGTCCATCGAAACCGACACCCATGGTTTCTTTGGGATGGGCAGTGGTTGAAGTAGCCCCGCCTCTTTACGTCTTTCTATTTTGTCTTGTTGACAGACGATGTACGTCTTGACGTATGCCTCCACATCGTCTTCCATCTTTGGCCATTGATAATTTCGGGACAACAAGGCTATCATCCTTTCCACACCTGGATGACCTGCCCACTGTGTGTCATGGCACTCCCGCAAAATCTCTCGTCGAAGGCCTGCACCTCTAGGAACATACAAACGGTTACCCTTAACATGTAATAACCCATCATCAAGCCAATATCGTCTTACCACACCCTCGTTCACTTGCTGCACAAGCTTTTGATATTCTGCATCATTCGGGATTTGTGCCTTTATTCTCTCCAACAGGTCACTTTGCACTCCCGTGAGGGCAGCAACCACATGTTGCACTTCACGACAACTCAAGGCATCAGCTACTTGATTGTGCCTCCCTGGCTTGTGTTCCCACACAAAGTCATATTCTGCTAGGAACTCTTGCCATCGGGCTTGCCTAGCAGACAACTTCTTTTGTGTTTGAAAGAATGTATTCGCCACATTGTCGGTGCGTACCACGAACTTGGTACCCAACAAGTATACCCGCCAAATACGAAGGCAATGTACCACAGCCAGCATTTCCTTCTCGTGAGCAGAATAACGTTGTTTTACCTCATTGAGTTTTCGGCTTTCATAGGCAACCGGGTGGCCCTCCTGAACCAGCACACCACCAATTGCCTTATCTGATGCATCCGTGATGACATCAAAGGGCAATTCGAAGTTAGGCAGCCGTAACACGGGTTCCGTGGACACCGCTGCTTTCAACTCATCGAAGGCTTCTTGACACTCAATGGTCCACCTCCATGGTCGATCTTTCTTGAGTAGGTCAGTGAGAGGGGATACTTTCTTTGAGTAACCCTGCACAAACTTCCGGTAATAATTAGACAAACCAAGAAATGACCGCAACTCCGTTACCTTGGTAGGAGGTGACCATTTTACAATGGCTTGAACCTTCCCTTCATCCATCTTTACTTGCCCATTGCTGATCTTGTGGCCCAAGAACATGATCTCTTGCCGTGCAAACTCACACTTCTCCTTCTTGACATACAATTGGTGCTCCCTCAACCTGGACAGCACTTTGTGAAGGTGAAGTAAGTGGTCCTCCAAGGACTCACTATACACAACAATATCGTCAAGGTATACAACCACAAACCGATCGATAAAATCGTGAAACACATCATTCATTAAATTGCAAAAAGTAGCAAGGGCATTTGTCAAACCAAAAGGCATCACCAAAAATTTGTAAGAGCCGTAGCGAGTGACACACGTGGTTTTCCCCTCATCTCCTTCTGCAATTCTGACTTGCCAATACCCGGAACGCAAGTCCAGCTTGGTGAAGTAGGAGGCTTTGGCCAGCCGATCAAACAAGTCCGCTATCAAAGGAATAGGGTACTTGTTCTTCACCGTGACTTTATTCAAGGTCTTATAATCCACACACATCTGTAAGGAGCCATCATGCTTCTTTTGGAACAACACCGGGGCACCATAAGGCGCCTTCGAAGGCTGAACTAGGCCTGCATCCAGCAATTCCATCAATTGCTTCCTCAATTTAGCTAGTTCCATAGGACTCATGCGGTAAGGCGCTTGAGCTGGAGTTTTGGAACCCGGAAACAGATCAATCTTGTGGTCAGTAGCCCGCCGAGGAGGGAGACACTTTGACAGCTCCAAAGGCATCACATCCGCAAAGTCACCCAATAATTCCGTAACTCTATCAGGTACTTCCGTGACAACTCCCTCCTTCATTTCCATCAATGCAGCCAAGTATGTGGCTTCTCCCTTTTTCAAGTCATGTTCTACCTGCATTGCGAAAAGCATTCCACCCGATTTCCCACCATCGTACGATGGAGGTGTTATCTTGCTTGTGACAAAGTAAGGACAGTTCTCATGCATGATCATTAATCCATCCAAATGAGGCAATAACGCAACTTTGGCATGCATAAAAAACTCCACACCCAATATGACATCGAAATCATCCAAAGGCACAATTGTAAAATTAAGGTTACCGGTCCAATTCCCAATCGTTACCTTCACACTAAGGGCTGCGCCAAGCACATCACGGGCTGCCGAGTTTACTGCCTTCATTCGATTGCCACTCTTGGACACCTTTAGCCCCAGTTTCTCCACCATTCTTTCGGCTACAAAGTTGTAGGTGGCACCCGTGTCTGCCATTGCCATCAACTCCCAATTGTTCAGCCCAATCTTTACATACATTAGGCTAGGTTGTGGAGATGTTTTTGCTTGGACAGCATTCACCAATTGCAGAGGATTGACTCGAGAGGGTCCTGCTTCGTCCCCACCAAAGCTTTTGCCACCCTCTTCAACAACCACCGCACTTAGCTTTTCCCTCTTCGGGCATTCCCTAGCACGGTGAGGGCCATTACATATATAACAACTAGAATTTTGAGAGCTTTTACCTTGCTCTCGATGGCCAGCCTTGCCTTTTCTCTTGCTCCCATCTTACTGGTTGTCTTTCTTCTTGCAATCCTTCTTCTTTTTCCCCTTCTCTTGGGGCTGCTGCTGCTTCCCGCATCCCCTTCGGAGGATTTGTTGATTCTAAAATCAACCAACCCGTCGGCTGCAGCAATGGCAGTAGGCAAGTCCTTGACACCTTGCCTTCTCAACTCGATTTGGGCCCATGGTTGCAGACCGGACAGAAAGTTGAAGAGCTTGTCTTCATCCGACATGTTTTGGATGTCCAGCATTAGGGAACTGAACTCCTTAACATAGTCCCGCACCGTGCCACTATGCTTTAGTTTCTTTAATGTCTCCCTTGCAACCCACGATGTGTTGCAAGGCAGAAACTGATCCTTCAGCTCCTTCTTCAAACTTTCCCATGTTTCGATCCATGGCCGACCCGAACTTGCATCGTCATCCAGCCTAATCCGCCACCACAACTTGGCGTCCTTTGCAAGATACATGCTAGTAAGAGTCACCTTCTCTTGATCGGACACCCGAACGGCCATGAAGTACTGCTCTATGTCCCATAAGAAGTTTTCGATCGCTTTGGCATCACGCTCCCCTTCGAAGGCCTTTGGTTCTGGCACCTTCATAGGACGGACAGAATCGGTTGCTACCCCGCTTGGCTGGGCGCCGATGGCCTTCTTAAGGATAGAAACTTCCTATTCCATCTCACCAAAACGAGAAAACCAAGAAGAATTGAGGCCATCATAGACAGATTGCAAAAGATATACCGCTTTTTTCAGCTCTTCTAGCCGTGTCAAGATCGAAAGGGTCTCCCCCTCAGGGATTTCACCAAGAACCTTCTCAATTCTTGACACCCGCTCTCTAACAGCTTCAAGACCCGATCCTCCCGCCATTGATTGAACCTTGCTGCTCTGATACCAGTTGTCACAGGGCCAGAAATTTCAATCAAAATTCGGACCTTGTGATGGCACTAAGTCTTACTTAGTCTCAGCCGATTATCTCCCACAAAACACACCAATGTTTACAGGAAACCTTTCCCAACCTTTATTACTTTATACAAAGTATACAAAGGAAGCCAAGACCTCACACACACAAGTGTTCTCTCAACACGTTTGTGTGTTCCCTTTCTTGTGTCCCTTGGCTGGACACATTACACCTATTTATAGTGTTGGTAGTTGACACCCCCAACTACCTAGGGACATGCATGAGTTGGTTGCCAAGCCAATCATGCATAGTGGGGCTCTCCACTTTGGGATAACTCTCCCACTAACTCACTAGATCATGCTTCTCCATTCAAGGAGAGCTTGACACCTCATTGGGGACTGCTTCCCCCATTTTCTGCAACCACCCACGTTCTCCTTCCTTCAAGGAGATCTTGCCAACACGTTCTAGCTTGGATGAGGCTGCTGGATGCATGCAGAACTGCCCTCATTGCCACTCCCACGTTCTGCTGGAGATAACCACCCATATCTCCTATTTTGGTGGCCCATGGAGAGCCAATTCAGCCATGATCTGCCTCATCACTTGTCCATGTGAGTGCTGGCTACAACCGTTCACGGTTTGGTGCTGGCCCGAGCCTGTGCCCGTGCGCCAACCTGTTGATGTTGCTGAATATGTGAGGCATAGTGTTAGCCTTGCTAACTTTGAAAGACATGTACTTCCTCCCTAAAGAGCATTAGGGAATCTGGTCGTGTAGCAGGAGGAGACATTAATATGTCTGAGTGGTCACACCCCTCCTTGCTGCCCCGTTCTTCGGGTGCTGCCAATGAGCCTCCCACGACGTCCGGTACTTCTCATTGTTAAGCCTCTCACCCTTTCCCATACGTGTCATTGACCTACCTTACTTTTTGTTGAATGTTCGCACTCAACTTCTATGCCAGAATTGGTATAAAGTATTACCAATTTTTTTTGCATGCTTTAAGGGACTAACACAAGTCCTCCTGTACAGTCCATACACTTGACGACGAAATACAGGTGGAATGGAGAATGGGAGGGGCGCACCCACGTCATGTGAATCACGATGCGGGGCAATCAAAAGAAAGGTTGGTGTCGGTGGAAGGCCCAAAAGAAAAAGATTATAAAAAAAAAAAAAGCGGGGAGGAGGAATGGAAGGGGACAGTCTCAATCGTTTTCAATCAATCAATCAATCAATGGTTCCAAAAGAATGGCCTTTTATTTATTTACTTATTTTTGTTTGGGGGGGGGGGAGTTTTTAGGAGAAATCGCTACGAGATGAAAACACAGCAACAAAATCCGACTGACGACAATGTTTTTCCATATACAATGCATATAATATAGCATATGTTTCACACGTTTCTTTTTTTTAATATAATAATTTAAAAAAAAATTAACCGGTTAATAATTATATGTGCGTGTGTGCGTGACAATGGAGGGTTTCTGTCGGCGTAGAGAGAACGACAAAATGCAAATAGGGTTTTTACATTTGAATAAAGTTGAAGTCGTCCTTGTAATGACACCGACCGACAGACGTGCAGTCATGGCATTCATTCTCTTCGGGGCGGTGGTAAGATTGCATGTGATGATCGGACCGTAGGCCGTCGGTTTGTCGGTTCAATCGCTGTGGAATATAAAATTGAATCTTGGTTGGTAAATGGGGACATAGATATTTGGGACCCACCTGTTCTTTTGTGCTTTTATAATTAAGAGATATGATCGCCCCCTTATGATTGGACATTAATATTTTTAGTAATTACAAATTTAAATATTTAATTTTAATTAAAAAATTATAAATTTTATACAACTTAGTTATGACTCAATTTTATTTTTTTTACTAAATAAAAAAATTTTGGAGGGAGAAAAAAATTAGTGGCAAATTTGCGTCTTCGGATTGATGTTGTGGAGAATAGTCGGTGTCGGCCTCGAAATAGATATAACGAGAATAGTGTTTTTTTTTTTTTTTCTTTCCATTCTTTTGCTTTCGAGATCTGTCAAGGCTTTTTTTTAAAGAGGATTATTTGGTTACCTGAAATACGATCAGAGAAAAAAAAATATTATTATTATAATATATATATATATATAATATATAATATTTTGTATTATACAAATAATATTTTATGTAAGTACTATTATGTTATTATCACAATCTTTTATATTTTATAAAGTCTTATCCATTTAATATAAAATATTTTCCATGACTACAAACATTTGTTATATCGACTTGTGTATTTACATCTAATAGGCAATATACCATAAAAATGGAAAAACCAAAATAAAAATTTTGAAACATTAGAAGAACACATATATATTTTATATATGAACACATATATAAAGAAAGGTTGGTGTGGGTAGAAAAAGATTTTTTTAAAAAACAAGGGAGCGCGGGAGGTGAACTCTCGTGTGTCCTGCTGGAAGGTGGAACCACGTGAAAATGCAGTGACACGGAGTCGATCACCGACCACAGCGTCTGACTACTATCTTTATTTTTATTATTCTATTTAATCTTCTTCTTTCTTGTGTATCCAACGACAGACTCCATAGCCTCCACCAGGAAATAAATATGGACACCCAGGCGGTGCTGCTGTCTCCACTCTCCTCCTCCTTCCCCTGACCTGCTCTCTCTCTCTCTCTCTCTCTCTCCAACCGACCAAAAAGCCAAAACCACAACTAAGAAAACTAAATGGCTAAGAGAGTTTTAATGTTATGCGGCGATTATATGGAAGATTCCGAGGCAATTATCATTTCATTATTGTTATTATTATTATTATTTCAATTTCTTCCCTTTTGTTACTTTCTTTCTTTCTTTCTAAGTTTTTCTTTTTCTTACAGAGCAATAAATAAATAAATAAATGGAAATATAGATTAATGGTGATGTAAAATACAGGCGATGGTTCCTTTCCAGGCGCTTCAAGCCTTCGGAGTAGCCGTTGACGCCGTCTGCCCAGGCAAGAAAGCCGGCGACGCTTGCCGTACTTGCATCAACCAACCTTCCTGCCATCAGGTCTGTCCCCTTCTCACCTCCTTATGTGTTATTAACGCCCGTTGTTGTTGTTGTGGCTGTCTGTTTTCTTCCTTTTGTTATCAATCTATTTGTTCGAAAACCAACTATTGATGTCATATGCCGAATTATGTTTTCTGATTGAGTAAAGAGTTTTCCTAATTATCTGCATCTTTTTCTTTCGTACTTCTGCAACTTCTATTGAATGATTGATTGATTGATTGATTGGTTGATGTAGACTTCTTCAGAATGGCGTGGTCACAATTTTTCCCTCAATGCAACATTTGATGATATTGACTTCGACAAATACGATGGCCTGGTCATACCCGGAGGACGGGCTCCGGAATATCTTTCCACGAATGTGTCTGTGCTAGATTGTGTGAGGACGTTTTCCAGCTCAGGAAAACCCATGGCCTCTATTTGCCACGGACAACTGATCCTGGTAGCTGCAGACACAGTTAAAGGTCGGAAGTGCACTGCGTTCCCTACGTTGAGACCTGTGCTCATTGCTGCTGGTGCTCAGTGGGTTGAACCGATAACAAATGCAGACTGCGTCGTTGATGGCAACCTCATTACCGGGACTACATATAAGGGCCACCCTGAGTTCATCGGGTACCTTGTTGAGGCACTAGGAGGCAAAATAACTGGTGCAGATAAGAGGATCCTATTTATATGCGGAGTAAGTTCTGGAGTTTTAGTTTGTTTGAGTAGCTGAAGAGACCATACACAATATCTAAAGAGACTATGAACTTGCTTGGAAGGGAACCAATTAGGAGAAATGAACAGTTCCTTGCTCATTATAACATCAAATTTGTTGTACAGCAAATAAAATAGCTTAAAATATTTATTACTGATAAATGAGTGATGTTACTTGGACTTTGAAGATGGTCCTTTGCCTCTCCCCTCAAATGACTTGATGAATCTCTATGCGAATGATGGACAGGAATTTCCTTAGTTATTTTGTTTTATGTAGTACATTTCCAGGTCTAGAGCTCTTCATTTTTCTCACAATCTGGGTCATAATGGGGTAACCTTTACTATTACACTATCTCTAATTCTAAAACTAAATTGAAAAAAAAAAAGAAAACTTCTTGTTCTGGCACCATTTGACTATGTTCCCGATGTTTGCTCTTGATTTAGTTCAAGCATGACCTTGTTTTCTTATGGTTACTGATATTATGTCTTCTATCCCCCTTTTTTTCTTTTTTTTTTTTTTTTTGTAGGATTACATGGAAGATTATAATGTTACTGTTCCTTTCCAATCTCTTCAAACTCTTGGATGTCATGTTGATGCGGTTTGTCCCAAAAAGAAGGCTGGGGATTCTTGTGTAACCTGTCCATGAATTTGAAGGGGATCAAACCTACAGTGAGAAGCTAGGCTATCATTTCACCCTAACAGCCTCCTTTGAAGCCATAGATGCCTCAAGCTATGATGCTCTTGTTATTCCTGGAGGCAGGGCTCCAGAATATTTGGCAGTGGATGAAACAGTGCTTGCTTTGGTGAAACACTTCATGGAGTCTAGGAAGCCAGTTGCGTCTATCTGTCATGGTCAGCAGATCTTAGCTGCTGCTGATGTTCTAAAGGTAATATATAGATGTTGTTACAGCAAGGGTTCTTGCATTTATGCCCCTTAATGCCCCTCCAAAACTTATAAATGTATACTGTGTTACAAAGCGTGTGAACATGCTTTGACCTTTTATTTTTCTGTTCAATTGGCACCACTATGTTATTTCTAGGGGAGAAAAAAGGAGGGGAGAGAAAAAGAAAATATTTGAACACATGCTTTTCTATGGTCAGATATTAAACATATGATAGTATGGACCTGCCTTCCTTTGCTTTGCTTGATTTGAAAAAATCAATAATTCAGTCTTTGAAAGTGTGAGGTGATTTGAAAAGTATGTAGCCAGGTAGAAGTTTGTCTGCAGGGCGTGTATTGTTTTGCGCGGCAGCATGGTGAGCATTTAGCAATTGAGTAAATGCTGGCTGTGGGTGTTGAGGCAGCAAAGGTGGTCTTGTTCACTTGGTCATGTATTACCTTCTGGCTGTTTAATGTCATACGTACTTTCATATCTTACATCATGATATATGCTGGCTGATTGTTTGCCCAAGTCCTTTATGCAACCATGTAATTTCTGCTGGAATCAATAATCAATTGGTTGAATAATTGATTAGTTTGTTTGGGCGTGGCAATTAGTAATAATCTTAGTGGACTTCCAGATGTATGTTTCATGGGAAACTTGTCTCACATTGCTTTGCAATTCTGTGGTTTGGATCCCTCTGACTGCATTATTAGTCCTATGTGAAGATTGTTGATGTTCACTATACCCTGCATGACTGCCTTGGGATTACCAATTCATTGAGTTGTCTCGTCTTTGCTAATGACTTGCCTCAATTAAGGAAAGGCGGGAGAACATGATCGTTGTTGCAGACGTTTATCATGAAGTTTTTTCACTGGAAATGTTATCTTTGATTACTCTTAGAATTATGTTTACTGACCTTGTCGTGGTTCCATAACTTGGGTTTCCTTGCAGGGGAAAAAGTGCACTGCTTACCCAGCTGTGAAGCCTCAAGTTGTCTTGGTAGGGGCGAAATGGCTAGAGCCTGATCCAATAGATCGTTGCTACACAGATGGAAATTTGGTTACTGGAGCTGCTTGGCCAGGTCATCCACAGTTTATCTCTCAGTTGATGGCATTGCTTGGCATCCATGTGTCATTCTAGGTGCTGTCGATCTGCTTGTAACATGAATGGTATTGTCATGTCTACTTTTGACACGCTCTGGACTGTGGAAGCTCTTGAGTCCAGAAATCCATGTTACGCTGTGTGTGGTTTTGCATTGAATAAAGAACACAGAAGACTAGCTGTGCGTCCCATCCAATAATTTCGTCCTTCCCTTTGTGCATCAACTGGCATTGTGTTGAAGAGGTAACAAACATGGTGCGAGCCTTTCCGAGAAAGGAGATGATTGGCGTTCCTTACGGCGCAAGAATCAGATGATTTCATAGATCTATATATTACTCATTAGGCGCCTGAACTCCATTTATCATCTCTTGTGTCAACAAATGTCAACCTTTGAACTCAAAAGGAATAGTTTGTGTGTGTTGTTGTGACATGTTTTTGCCAACACGTGAGGAGTTAAATTGATGAATTAGGATAGGATCAAGCTTCATTATGCAGATACAACTTTCAAATAGGAGAATCACACCATATGGCTCCACTGCCATCAAACATTATATATATATATATATATATATATATAGAGAGAGAGAGAGAGAGAGAGAGAGAGAGGGGTGTCATCCTCATCAATCGAACGTAAGGACTCCTAGCTATTATTATTTTGCACGAATAGAAAAGCTAACTAAGAACAACTAATCGCCCCCCCTCCCGCCCCCCCCAAAAAAAAGGACAAATCAAACCAATTGAAGGACAGGAGAAAGAGGCCGTCGCAATCATGTAATGTCAACTTGACGCCTTCAGTCACTCTCATCCACACCCAGGTAGGTATTGGGACATCTTAACAGAGATGGCAATCTTTCTGGCTCGCTGTGCATATAAATTCCATAATGCTTACAGATGAGTGGTGGGAAAATTCTGGACAGGGACAGGGAGCTCCTTTGAGGGGTTATTTTAAGATTCTGCATTTTCTCGGCCGTATTTAAGATGGAAACTGGGGAAGTTCTCTGCACAGCAAACCCAATCTCAAGTCCCTGCATTCCATCTCTATTTTATAGGAAATGGGGCATCCCAATAACCCTCGCTGGCTTTGTGAAAGTAATTAATCATACAGTGAAGCGGCTTCCATCTACCATGCCAGTAAGTCCAGCCAATCATTATTATTTAAGTTTTTAATTTTGGAGCCTTATACTCTATTTGCCATTATATTTAAATGACATATCAGAGCTTTTTTACTCGTTTAATCTAGTAGGATGTAAAATGGACATGGCCTATATAATTCTTGTTTTTATTTATGTGCACTTGAATGAAGAAGGCCACGTACTTACTTCTATAGCTGTGATTCTGATCGAAGATTTCACGAGGTAACAATAGCCGTGCGTTCTTTGGCAACACATATATCGCATCTGGTTCGTTAGGCTTATTGGATTTCTTTCAAATTTTCTTTTCATCAGAAATTACTTCCATACGCAAGAACGGAATTATAGAAAAATTGCATCATTAGCAATTTATTATGATACTCTATGGATCATAACAGTATGACCATGAAAATGGGTTGATCCCGTCCAAATGATGCAATGGCAAGAACCCAGCCGAGAGTTTATCCGACCTTCTTGCATGACAAGCACTGACATGGGATTTCCAACTTCTTGCGTTGAAATCATCAACCTGACGCTTGGGATTTCGTTGCTTTTTTTTTTACAAGCCTTTACTCGCAAAATTGCCGGAACTGCCTTTTTCCCTGTAGTTGGGCATTATTAAAAAGTACAAAATCCCGTGCCTAAAAGATTCAACATAGTTTATAATATTAATAAATTTAAAACTTTTTTAAGCGAATGTAAAATTCTTATAAAAAATATTTGGCAAGCATAAATTATGCATTCGTTACTTAGGATAACTCCGAATTTGATCACAAACTTTAATACATTTTTTTAGCAATATTACATATCAATATTTATTTGGTGTGTGTAAACACAAAACGACACTGCTTTTTTTTATTTATAAAAAAATGAAGTATTTTATTAATTAATTAATTTATTATTATTATTATTATTATACTTGGAAGTACTTTATTAAATATGCCCTTCTTAATGACAATGATAAGGCCTTAGAATTAAATGTGCTGTCCGATTGTTTTATGACTTATTCTGCTTCTAACAATCAAATCATCCACCCGATTCTCTAGAAACTTTATATCATTTGTTTTTAGTCTCGGTTCCACCATTCGAAAAATAAAATAAAATAAAACAATCCAATGTTTTCAAATTGAAAACTTTTTTTTTTTTTTTGGAGGGGTGCTATTGAGTATAATTAATTGAGTTTTGGCAAATAAAGAAGATTTTTCCACTAAATAGGAAATTATTTAATAATTTAATTAAAATTATAAATAATACTAAATATTATAAAATTTTTATCATAAAATATTATTTTTTTATAAAAATAAATAATTTTTTACTCATAAAATTACCTGATGATAAGATATTAAAAAGATTATCCATATTAATAAAAATAATATTTTATAATAAATCAAAATGATTTTTTCATAATATTTAGCATTATTCTAAAGTCATTAAAACATTTCTTTTTTATGATTATTACAAAATAAATTTTGTTGATCATTGATTCTATTTATTTTTTTATTTTAAATTTAAACAAAGAGGAGGATGTTTCAATTCAAACAGGTATAATGATAATTATATATATATATATATATATATATATAAAATAAAGAAAAAAAATATAATGTAGGTCATTTATTGGTCAATTAATCGGTTAGGTTCAATTGATTATGTTTGCAGTAACTTGTTTAAAAATGGGAATTTGATCGACGAATGAGCCCGAAACTATTATAGATTGTTTATGTCATCCCATTACTTGTTGCTTTCTCATTGGAACCCCATATCTTTATTCCCTGTTCATGGGAGTTCCCTTTTTTTTTTTTTTTCTTTTTTTTTTTTTGAAAATATATTGACAGAATTCTTTTTTGTCCTTTTTCTTGTTTTAAAAAAAAGGACTTAGATTGAACAAAACATCTAGTTATAGGATTCAAATGATAGGAAAAATTAATAAAGTTTATGAATTATTTTGGGCAACTCCACTCCATTGACTGATGATTTAGTGGTGTTGCCTCATAAATTCAAAAATATTTCATTAAATCCTCAAATTATTCTAATTTATTTAATTAAAAGGGTTAAATTGAAACTAAATTAGAATCGAAATGAAAATCTAAATTATAACCGAGAAACCGAACCGAAACCAAAAATTGCGTATTCTGACAGAATCGGTCGGGGTCCTTAACGACTTCAGACCATGGCTGCTGCTTGCGTCATTGATTACAACAATCCGTGATTCGTTGACCGTCCCAGCAAAGTCATCGTTCACCCCCCAAAAGTTAATAAAATAATAATAATAATAATAATAATAATAAAGGGAAAGTGGCAAAAAAAAAAAAAAAATGGCGAAGAGTTCAATGGTTTTGCCGGAACCGCCGGCTCCGAGGCCCACAATATTCAATTTTTTTTTAAAAAATTATTTATTTTAATAAATATTAAGACTTGATAAAATGAAGCACATATTATTTAAAAAAAATCCTACGAAAATAACTATCAATAAAATAAACTGTGATTTTTGAAAAATACAATTAAAACAGGTTATTATTAAATAAAAATATTCATTTTATGTTAAAAAATTTTATAATTATTTTTATTATATTTTAAATTTATTTAATACGTTAATTTTATTAATTAAATCTGATAAATATTGAATAATATTGATTTTTTTTTGTTAAGCTCAACAATTTATTGATAAATGTATTTTTTCTTATTTTTATTCTCATAATTTTTTTTAAATACAGCTATACGGTAGCGGGTCTTCGGTGAAATTAATGTTTTTGTGTATCTATTATTATAAAGAAAGAGAGCAGGAAGGGGATGGGGATGCGGATGCGTTGGGTCGACAGTCAAAGTTTCTGTAAAGCGAGAAACAAACCCTAAAAAAAATTCAAAGAAAAAGAAAGGCTAAAAAGAAAAAAATGGGCGGCGGAGCGGTGGCGGAGGTGGTGTTGGGGGGGTTGCCGAAGGAGTATGGGTACGTGGCTCTGGTTCTGGTGGGCTACTGCTTCTTAAATTTCTGGATGGGTTTTCAAGTTGGGAAAGCCCGGAAGAAGTACAAAGTCTCTTATCCAACCCTTTATGCTGTTGAGTCGGAAAACAAGGATGCCAAGCTCTTCAACTGTGTCCAGGTAGGGGTGTTGTATTTTAAAGGGTGTGGACGTTTAATAATGATGATTTTCAATTTTTATTTTTATTGAAATTCCTTTGTTTTCTCTGTTTTTGGTGTGCAATTAATTAAACAGAGAGGGCACCAGAACTCGCTGGAGCTGATGCCCGTGTTCTTTGTGCTGATGGTATTGGGAGGCCTGAGGCATCCGCTTGTTTGTGCTGTTCTTGGATCTGTTTATATGGTAGCCCGTTTCTTCTATTTCACTGGCTATGCCACTGGCGATCCCCAGAAACGTCTCCGCATTGGGTTTGTTTTTCCCAACCCCAAATTCCCTCCTTTCTATGCCCCAATTAGTTCTTTTTTTGCTGGCTTAAAAGAGAATTAAGATAGATATATATATATATATATATAAATTCTTGTTAAATTAAGTTGGTAATTATAACCCTGTGTTGTTTTGTTTTTGTTTTTGTTTTTTTTTTTTTTGGATGTACAGGAAATACGGATTCTTGGCTTTGCTGGGGCTTATGATATGCACTGTTTCATTTGGGGTTAATCTGATTAGAGCTTAAGAATCCCTTGGGGATTGGCGTTCGGTGGTGTTTTTGTCTTTGGTGTTTTAAATAAAAGGGTGTGCGCTTGGCTTAACTACTTTCGTTTTGATTTTGTGGAGGCTACTTGTATAACTTAATGATTTTTATGTACTGAATGATTGGTTGATAGTTGGATTTCCCCTCCCATTTTTTTTGACTGCATATTTTTTTAACAGTTGTAAAATTACAAGAAATATATATATATATATATATATATATATATATATATATATAACAAAAATTTCTTTGTTATTAATGTTTGTATGATAAGTCAAGTTTTACCTTATTTTACCAAGAGGTTGGCAAAGTGGTTGCATTTAATTATTAGTTTTAATGGTGATTTTATTAAATATTGATATATTTTTTTAATATTTTATCCTTATTGTTATTTATACAACTGCAGTCCTTAAATTCTAAAATTCCACTATCTTATTGCGAGTAACTCTGTTATATTAATGTTAGTAGTTTCAACCACTTTGAAGTATTAAATGTACAACCTTCTTGTCTTCTCTACCTTAGATGAAACTAAACCTAGTCAAATGTTGATAATCCTTCCCAAACTTGTCAATATAATACTAAACAATTCAAAATTTAAAAATTAAGATAACTATAAATAATTATATATTTTTTTGTTATAAACCAAAAAATGTTACAGCATAATTCAGTTAGCTTAGGTTCGTAACTTGTTTGATATCAACATTTTAATATAATTCAGTTGAATTCCAATTCAATTAATTTTATTTTTTTAAAATTTTATTATTTCTCTTTTGGCATAGAATCCTGAATTGATTAATTTAGTAACGATGAGTCACAAAATAAATTAACATAGGAATAAAGATGGATCATTTTCACTCTTGCCTCTAGTACTCCCGTGGAAGAATTGATTTTAGAATAATTTTTTTTTTGGACAATAATGTATACATCGGTAATTAATGGTCAACAATTAGTTAAAAAAAATTGAAAAATGAGATGTGTGCATTTTTACAAATTATTTTATCTCACCCCGAAGATAATTCTATATTGTCCAAATTTTTCATTTTACAAATTATTTTGAAAAATGATTAGCTGTTTAATTGAACTAAGAAGCAATGACCGAATCAGAGTAACCTAACTGACCCACTCAACCTTTGAAAGGAACTTGGCTTAGATGAATTGGTGAAAAGCTTGATCCTAAATAAATCACACTTTAAAATTGCTAGTTGTATTTTTGTCTCTTTTTTTTTTTTTTAACTTTAATTAAAGAAAATTGCTTCTTCTTTTTTTTTTTTTAACTAGTGGGTATGTTAGTTTTACTAAAACGCACGAAAAACCGTTCGATTACGAGACCACACATAAGAGTCTGCGAATCCAACGGGAAAAAAAAAGACCTTTTCAATGTAAACTCATGTACGTAATAGAAAATTTTAAAACCAAAACAAAAAAAATTTTGCATTTTGGGGAATGCAAAAAGGTGAGAAATGCGCCGTACTCTTATGACAATGACCCCCCGAAGGATGGAGGAACATGCTTGCTGTCAAATCAATCCGCACAGCGGCCACGATCCTCGCGTACGGACACATCAACGGTAGAGATTCAATCTCCGATAACCTCTCTCTCTCTCTCTCTCTCTATACGAGCTCACACTAGAATAGTACATATATCGAAAGAGAGAAATGTAGCAGTGAAAGATTGACAGAGAGAGAGAGAGAGAGAGAGAGAGTAGAATAGTACATATATAGAAAGAGAGAGCATGTTCTTGCTGGTTAAAGTAGCAGTGAAAGATTGACACAGAGAGAGAGAGAGAGAGAGAGAGAGAGAGAGAGTCAGCTTAGCTGAGCTGCTTTCATGGCCATCTGCGTCTTTGTTTGTTTGTTTTCCTGGATATTCGATTTTAATTGACAATTATGGTCACGTGAATCATGATTTTTTTTTTAATTTAAGAAAAAAACTTTTTTTTAGGTTTAATAATTAGTATTAATATAGTTTAGTTTGTCGTTATAATGCTAGGACAATATTTTTGTACTTACATTATAAATTATTTTTGATTTATATTTCTAATAATTAAATTTTTTATATTAAAAAATATATAAAAAAGAAGAAGAAGAAGAAGAAGAAGGAGAAGAAGAAAGGAAAAAGGGGAAAGCGGGAAATGAAGCTTTCCACCTCCTTCCTGGGACAGCCGCAGGGTCAGGAAGGTAATACAAACCAACAAATTTATTTATTTATTTCCCCCTTTCCTAATTAGTTTAAATTGGGTTTATTTATTTATTGGTGTGCAGGGGAGAAGAAATGTTTGAATTCAGAGCTATGGCATGCCTGCGCCGGACCATTGGTGTCCCTGCCGACGGTGGGGAGCCGTGTGGTCTACTTCACGCAGGGTCACAGTGAGCAGGTTTCTTTTATTTTATTTTCTTTTTATTTTTTTATATTTTTTTCTTGGGATTGCAATGCTAATACTAATTTATCACTTTTTATGGTTTTTATGTTATTTCCCTTCTGTTCTGATCATTTGAGCTGCTGCTGAAATGCACAATTTTGTAACGCATATATATATATATAATATACTGATGAACTCTTGTAGGTTGCTGCCACTGCAAACAAGGAAGTTGATGGGCATATACCCAATTACCCAAGCTTGCCTCCCCAATTGATTTGCCAACTCCACAATGTCATCATGCATGTGGGTGGGCCTTCTTTCTAGTTCATGTTCTTTTTCATTTTCTTTTGCATGAGAAGAATGTTCTAGCGTTTACTTGTACACTACAACTAGCAAATGTCCCCTCGTTTGTCTTTTGTCATTTGAAGGCAAGGCTTAGTGGATGTAATGATATTTCATTGTGACTTGAGAGTCAAAGTTTCGTGTCCTGCACTTTTCTTTTCTCTTTTCATTTCTACTGATTGTGACAATGATCATATTGGGGCATGTTTGGAGTTTCAGGCAGATGCGGAAACAGATGAAGTCTATGCTCAGATGACATTACAGCCTTTGACACCGGTCATTGTGTCTTCAATTATGTTGATGCTAAGACTTTTCTTTTTCTTTTATTTTTAAATGTTGACTGTGTATATAGGAAGAGCAAAAGGATATGTTTGCTCCTGTGGAGTTGGGAATGCCGAACAAGCAGCCTACAAATTACTTTTGCAAAACACTGACTGCAAGTGATACCAGCACACATGGGGGCTTCTCTGTTCCCCGTCGTGCCGCTGAGAAAGTCTTCCCTCCTTTGGTAATCTCTTTCTGGCCTTTGATATTGTAAAATACTTTTTTGTTTGTTATTGATTATTCTGTACTCCCACGGTAATTTATTTAATAGGATTAAAGATTTAGTATAGTTGACCAAGATAGTGTATTGATTCTGTATCATTCATTGTTCAGGATTTCTCACAGCAGCCACCAGCTCAGGAACTTATTGCTAGGGATCTTCATGATGTTGAATGGAAGTTTAGACATATATTCCGAGGTATGAATTATTCTTTTTCTTTTATTATTGACAGAATGCCACTAATGGGGGACCAGCTGCGGAACATGCTATCTCTATTTTACCCTTTTTAGAATGATGTCTGAATGGCTATGACCGTCTGGCATCTCTTGATGCTTTTGCCAAAATTTTGCTTGGTTGCTTGTTGAATTTGAACCTTCAGACCAACCATCTGTGTGAACTCTTGAACTTGGGTACATTATAACGAATTCTTGCAATAATCAATTTCATGGATCCTTATTGGTGATTGGTGTGTCAACTAATAAATTATAGGTTCTTTCTTTGTTGGGTGAGAAATGAAATTCAACATCCATATCATGGTTGGACTCAGTTGCCTCCTTTGATTAGCAGTCTTGTTGACTTTTTTGGCCTGTGATTTTTGGCATGAACTGACATGTATATTTCCTTACTTATCTTGCAGGACAGCCCAAACGTCATCTACTTACAACGGGGTGGAGTGTGTTTGTTAGTGCAAAAAACTTGTAGCTGGGGATTCAGTTCTTTTCATCTGGTAGGTTATTGTCTTGCTTGTTCCTTGCTAATTCTCATTTAATGCTACTGACCTTGCCAGTACCTGCAACTAGGAATGAGAAAAATGAGTTGCTTTTGGGGATACGCCGGGCCACTCGACCGCAAACTGTAATGCCAACAGCTGTGCTATCAAGTGATAGCATGCACATTGGACTACTTGCTGCTGCAGCCCATGCTGCTGCCACTAATAGCTGTTTTACTATTTTCTATAACCCAAGGTGCAAAATGTGCTTGCAAGTTTCATTTCCATTGCTGTCTATTGATTAGGCTTCTCACTCAGTATGTTTTGGGTTGCAGGGCCAGTCCATCGGAGTTTGTTATACCTCTTTTCAAGTATGTTAAAGCAGTATTTAATACACATGTTTCAATTGGGGTGCGCTTCCGCATGCTTTTTGAGACTGAAGAATCAAGTGTCCGTAGGTATTATCACAGTTGATAGTTTACAGTAGTCTTGATTTTCCAGCTCTTTGTAATCTGTTTCAAGAATACTTTTTGTCACAGAAAGATTGATATTCATTTACATCATTATTTATGAATTTTTTTTGGTGCCACGGACTTATTTCATTTTGTTAAGTGGAATAAATTTGAACATTTGAAAGTATTGTCCAAGTGCCGTGGTATTGATGTTAGATGGCACAGGCATGTGTTCTGTCTTTTGGAGCACTGGGTGAGCACTCAAGATATAACAAGCATCAATCTGGATTATGACTGGCATCTGTCTAGATTGCCAGATGAGTTGGTAACAGTTGCAAAATGGCCCACCATAAATAGTTGAAATGCATGGCATGTGCCCTATCGGTATTATGCTGTGAGTCAACTGCTGCAGTTGACAGCATTTTGTTCATTGTGCCTTATGCTTATGTAAATTTTTTTGGTGTAAAATGCTTGTTTTATACAGGCACATGGGTACAATAACTGGAATTAGTGATCTAGACCCTGTTCGTTGGCCAAATTCTCTTTGGCGATCTGTCAAGGTAAATCAAACTTTTTTTTGTCTGCTCCTGTCCTTAACCATACTAATCAAACATTTCTGTCCAGTTCATTATTCCTCTTTTTGTGATCTAGTCCGAGGGCAATATCATTTGTTGCATTTGCAGAGTTTGTACTCCAGGTTCAGAAACAAACTACTAAAGGGAAGAACAAAAGGAAAAGAAACAAAATAGGTCATAGGTTGCAGTGTAGAAATGAACGTTTTATTTTTTTCCTTTAATCTGCAGAGATAACAATGTCAATTTTGTTTGCAGGTTCTGTCATTAAATTCCTATATGTGCAGGGGCCTTGGATTTAGGATCTGGATTGGACTTATTTGGTGCATTGCATATATTTGATTAGATTGTTCCACTGTAAACTGTAAACTGTCTGACAGTATATTTTTTTCTTTTTTTGACATAGCGGGAAATTTTTTGCCTTCTGCCTTTGTCCTCTACTTTTCATTCATTTCTATTTGGGGGTTACAATTTTAAGAACTGTGTATTGCATTACAAGGTTCAGGAGACTCTTGAAGATGATCAATACTATTAGAAGTACTGATATGGACTCTTTTTGCCTGCATGAAACTATTAGGCTCACTTGCTTTGGGCTAAACTTATGCATTTACTTTCATCGCAAGTCTCTGGGGAGAGCCTCCTCCCTCTCTCCCTCCTTCCCTCCCTCCCTCTCTCTCTCACTATCACACGGAGTATACAAGTGTATGGTTTTCCATGACTTCTTAGCTGTCTCTGCTTGATTCCCTTTGTGAGAAAAGCATGAGGCAATTGCCCCCAAGGTTTTTGCCCAACATTGTTATCCAGTCATTCATTGTTTGTCTTTTTCTTTTTATTCCATTTTATCCTATTATGTCTGTCTATTTAACTGTAGGTTGGCTGGGATGAGTCAACAACTGTTGAGAGGCTGCCAAGGGTGTCATTATGGGAGATTGAACTGTTAACCAGTTTCCCCATGTATCCATCACTTTTTCCTCTCAGATTGAAACGACCTTGGCATCCAGTGCCCACATCTTTTCTTGGTATCTGTTGTTTAAATTTTTGTGAATTCCTTTGATGTGTTTTTCTGTAAGAAAGCTAAACCAGACTCATTATTCGTTGTAATATTTGAAATTGGTAGTGGTTTGCTTTTAGGCATATAAAGGTCATATTGAACCAGTCAGTTGCAGGTTTTAAATAAAAAGGATCTTGATTTGAGGAAAAGGAAAAAAGACAACCAGATGTAGGAAACAACTTGGCTAGTTTTTATTACCTCTTGGAAAGGTTTTTACTGGGCTGGCTTTCTTATTGATTTGCAAGTTGCTTTGAATTAGATTTTTGGAGACATGCTAATCATGATCCTTAGATTGTTCACAACCAGTTTTATCAAATCTCATGGTAGATTGATGTGGTTATGTCCTTGAAATGGCACTGGAAAATATTGTAAGGTCAGAAACCCTTTATGGCCCTCAGCAGGTGAAAGCACGGAATCAGGCTAACAAAACTACAGTAAATTCTTTTATGGTAGACCCTAGAACTGAGAAGTTTAGTGAACCCATGTCTAGCTTAAACTTATATGCCATACACCTATGATTGCAAATTCTCCTAATCTTTCTTTGCTTGCTATTTTGACCGAGGAGCTTTAAGGTTTTATCTTAAAGAACTCTATGTCTTTGTTTTACTTGTATGCAACATTGCCTTTGATTTGTTTGTTCTAGGAACCTAGGGAAGCTATGAATGATATTACCTTGCAATTGATTGACATGGAATGATATGACCTTGCAATTGATTGACATGGATTGGACCATAATTGTTTCTTTATGGTTGTAAAAATAGAAATTCCCAAATTTATTTTATTTATGCCATTATTTCATATGAAAAAGCAATGCTTTATGTAACTAGTAGAATTGGGATTATATTACTCTATTTCATGTTTCTCATGTGATCATAATGTTTGAGAACCCCATAATATCATGAGGTTCTTTAGCATGCTCAAAATCTTTCTCTGGCCACTACACTTTGGCAGGGATTTTTTGAGAATGTTCTTAAAGCATCTCAATTTTAATTTGCGTATCTAACGAGTAACATACTCAAACCATGGTGAAAGGTGAAACTGAAACTTCTCCTCAAATCTGAGTGGAGTGCAATTACTAATTGATGCTCCTTCTCTAGCTCCAAAAATTGACACTTAAGTTATCTATGGATCCTCTCTGTTCTTTTCCCAGTTTTTGAAGTTCCCATTCTCATCAATGTGCTGGTTAATATTCCTCTAAATATTATTATTATTAGCAGTATCAATTTTTTCAATCTCGTCTTGTGGCAGATGACAGAGATGAAGTAGGTAATGGCTTCATGTGGCTAAGCAGTGCAACTGGAGAACAGGGTCTTCACTGGCTCAATTTTCCTGCTGGTAATGGGTTTCCTCGGATGCAACAGGGGATTGATCTGGCAGTGCTGGGAAATGAACAGAATCAGCAGTACCAGGCCATGTTGACAGCAGGCCTGCAGAATTCAGGTAGTGGAGATCTCTCGAGAAAGCAATTTATGCAGTCTCAGCAGCCCTTTCTTTCCCTACAGCAGTCATGCAGCAATAATCCAACATTGCAGCTACAGAAACAACAGCAAGTAATTCAACAACCAGTCCCTGATAACATGGTACAGGCCCAGAACCAGATTTCAACTGAGAGTTTGGCCCGAAACCTGCTGCATGAACAACTCAACAGTCAGTCAGACAATCAGTCCCTGCAACAACATATCTGTCGTGACTTGCATCTAAATCAAATGCAAAGACAGGAATCTTATGTGCCTTCCCCATCATTTCATGATACAGCACCCAGAGACTTATGCACCAAGTTCTCTGTATCTAATACTACCTCTATAGAAAAAATGTTGGGTCCTTCATATGCTGGAGGAGGTGGAAATCTTTTGGATATAACCCAAAATGGACAGTTTTCACTAACTGAGCAATTATCCCAACAATTCTGGGGCAAATACACACATTCACAGATCAATGCTTTTACCAACTCAATGTCACCTCTAAGAACATATCCTGCAATGGACCCAGAAAACTCCAATTCTGATTCTCAGAATCCTACTACTTTTGGAGTGAATATGGATTCATCTGGACACCCACTACCTGTCACAATGCCTGGATTTGCCACTTCTACTAATGCTGATGTGTGCTCAATGACAGTAGAGAATTCTGGGTTTCAGAGTTCTATGTATGACTGCATGCATGACTTCTCCGAGTTATTCCATGGTGCAGGCCAACTTGACACGCCAAACTGTAGTGGAAAATTTGTCAAGGTACAAGCTTTAAGGCTCAAGCAATTGAAGCCTGCGCTTTATTACCATGCCTAGGGGCTAATGGTTGTCAGGCCATGGCTAAGTAATGCAGTGCATTTGTTTCTCCAGGTGTACAAATCAGGGTGTGTTGGTCGCTCATTGGACATCTCCAGGTTCAGCAGCTATCATGAGCTGCGAGAGGAACTGGCTCAGATGTTTTCAACTGAGGGAAAGTTGGATGCTCATAGATCAGGCTGGCAGCTTGTGTTCGTTGACAGGGAGAATGATGTGCTTCTCCTTGGAGATGACCCTTGGGAGTAAGTAGTCCATTGCAGAATGACTTACTAAGAGTAGCCAGCTTACAGTCTTCTTATTGTTTTCTTTTCCCTGCATTATGTTTAGTACTCCTTTCCAGAGTGACTAATGAAGACTCGAAGAGCAGCCAAAATATTCTTATTGTTTCTTTTTTCATATTTATCTCCCCTCATATTTTTAATCATGTGAAACATTGATCTTATATATAGGTCATTTGTAAACAATGTTTGGTACATCAAGATACTTTCCCCAGAGGATATCCGGAAAATGGGTGGGCAGGCAGTAGAATCTTTCAACCGCATGCAGACCAGAGGATGACTAGTTGTGGGGACGCAGGCCTTGCCTCTGTCACACATAAATAGAAGCTGTTGCGATCTTCATGACTTCCACGTATGTTATCAGCTCCACGCTTGGTAGAGCTGAGTTTTAGAGTATCAACTTTCCTGTATTGTGAATTTTCCCTTCAAAAGAACTTGCTTTTCGAAGACTAGCTAGCTTGTGTAGTAATTTCACGTTTATCGTGGAAAGAATACTTCTTTTTTTTTTTTTTCATTTCCTACTGGGATATTGAAACCTCGTAATGGTCAGAAGAATACTATTTTGGATGAAAAAAATTTATATTTGCTCTTTTGCCGCCGGCTATTGCTTTGCTTTGCTAGCAACAGTTGATATAATGCACTAGTATGTATCTCCCACGCTTATTTTGTTACTCACCCATATCAATGCATCCATTGGTCTTTGTTTGAACATGTTTGAACCATCTTTGCAAACTCCCTTCGACGTAACCTCAGATTCTCAAATAGATGATGAATCAATCTAAGTACAATCTCACCACAAGGAAATAACCTCTTCGATGCAAAGTAACAGCACACCCACTAATCGACTTTGGCAGAATGGCTAAACCTCGTGCATGCAAATGCCAAAGAAGCCTGATTAATTTAGAAAGTCTTGGATAGCCACCCTTAAGCAAGAGAAAATTGTTTTGAGACCAAATCTTTGAGTTTGACCCTTTCATTGGGTGATTAAAGAGAAATTTAAACTTCAAGCATCAACCAACTGCTCTTAGCAACAATTGCTCGAAAATGTGTGATGCTAGGCCCGCAGGCATAACCAGACTTGCAGAATTTAAGTTGCTACTCGCGGGCATCGTACCCATCAACGGTTCGTTGTCCCTGAATTTAGGCAAACTGGAATTTGCCTAATCACACAACGGGCAGGGGCAAATTGCACGCTGCCAATCTAATAACTGATTCATGCGTAACCAATTCCAGTCTAATTATACAAAGTGCCATTTGTAGGGAAAATAAATCAGATCTAACCACCATAAAACACTACATCAGGAAATTTATAAATAGATGTCATGATGATCTCAAACACCAGGCCACGTTCAGGTTTGTCCCAGTGTGCTACTCAACAAACACTACAGAATTGCAACTCTGTTTAGCGGAAGAGGGGGAACCGCCAGCCCTAAGGGCAGGGCTTTGAGAACAAAGTTGTTGGAGCAAAAGCCAATCCAGATATAAAAGGGGAAAGGTACAAAAGGAAAATAGAAAGGCAAAATAACAGTACCCAATGACCCAACTAACTGTGACCATCTTCAGCAGCAGCTTCAAATGTCTCACCAGGAACAAGCTCTGGAACCTCATCATCGTCTTCTTGTGCTGCCACTGAACCACTGGCTGGTGCTTCCTTTTGAAACTGCTCCGCCAACTTCTTGAGGTTGTCCAAGTTATCTGGGCCTGAAAAGTTGCAGTCAAACAACATCAAAGGCTACTCTTAACATAAACTAGAGCAATTGGCAATCAATTTTTTATATTTACCAAAGTTCTAATACAATATGTGTATTATATAAAGCATTTGAGAATAAACAAAAACCTGAGCAAGATAGCCTTCATACATACAACAAAACAAGCATGTGTCATGAAGACGTGATGTGATTGTGAAAATACAAGTTTCCAAATTCTTAAAACATTTCAAAATCATCCTGCACTCCTGTGAACGGAAAATTACCTCCATGGTGACATTTGGCAGATTATCCTCACACATAAGAAATGGATTGATTTTGAAAGCAATAAAAAGCTCAAACATGCACAATTTCTAGCTACCTGGAAAAGATTCTTCTACTTGTTCTGGAGTATTATTTTGGAAATGTGACAAATACGGC